>NDXB01004205.1:14764-75148 GCA_002631895.1 Agapornis roseicollis | reverse complement strand
CCCTTCCCTCCGCATGGAAACCAGAATATCCGCTACAGAATTCCCCCCCCCTCCCCCTCCCCCCCCCCCAGTCTCTCCATAGCTGAAGAGATTAGAAAGTGCAGTCAAAGCAGGGGGCAGGGGAAGGAGAATGGCAGGAATCTTTATCCCTGCTCCCCAAACTGCACCAGGCAGTGTTCAATCCATTCAAGCAACAAGCAGCGCTGCCACTTCAGCTGAACGTGTTAGCAAGTCTTGGGACACCCAGCGGGCTTTTGTTCTTCCTTCTTGGAGAACAGGGAAGAAGAACAAATCGTGGAATGCCAACAAAGCGATAGAGCCTCTGCAGCGAGTGCAGAGCCGCCACCGTATTCCTGACTTTAACACATCCATAAAACCCGAGTACTCGCAGGAGTTCTTCAAAAGCCAGGCTGTGCTGGCAGAAGCGTTGGACTCGCTCCCACAAGTAATTCCTGGCATGCAAGTAACTGCTTGTCAGCCCCATGGAACTATTCATGAATACAGAAATCCGCAGCATCGAACCCTTACTTGGGGACTCACAAGCTGGGGCTGGTTTGGCCTTTAACATACCTGTGTGTATGCCCCCAGCGAACACCATGATGCAGCAGTAACAGACACTACCAAAACCCTGCAGTGGTTGTTGAAAGCAATCAAACTAAAATTGTAAGGGGCTCCACAGAAGCAATTTGCTTAAAATCAAAGCTTCACGGTGCTGTGACACTGAGCACCTGAATTATGTCTGCACTGCACCTTCGGGGCAGGTAAAGCATCACAGAACCGCAGAGCGGGTTGGGTTGGAAGGGACCTTAAAGCTCATCCAGCTCCAACCCTGCCACAGGCAGGGACCCCTTCCACTGGAGCAGCTTGCTCCAAGCCCCTGTGTCCAACCTGGCCTTGAGCACTGCCAGGGATGGGGCAGCCACAGTTTCTCTGGGCCACCACCCTGTGCCAGCGCCTCAGCACCCTCACAGGGAACAGCTTCTGCCTTAGCTCTAACCTGAACTTGCCCTGTTCCAGTCTGAACCCAGCACCCCTTGTCCTGTTGCTGCAGCCCCTGAGGAGGATATAATCAAAGAAGTGATTCTAAACCAGCATGTTTCTGGATGAGACACGCACTAAGCATACAATATGTCACTCAATGACATCTGGTTCATCTCTGACACATTTAAGCAGAAGCCTGAGCAATCTAGACACTGAAATACAAACTTATTTTTCCTCAAAAATCAGTGTTCCATATTCTTTTATTTTAAAAATCCAGGAATGTGATACACAATACAATGAGCTCCCCACCACTGCAGCGCTCGCTTACAGGAGGATCACCAGTCTCATGGTTTGTGGGGGGAAGGAAAAGAAGGAGAAAAAGACTGTGCAGTGTTTTGGAATGCTCCCAGTATTCCGGACCTGTGATCTTCAGAACAAATCGAGTCTGTGAAACCACACAAGGATAAGGTTAAAGAGAAAAACCAAACTCTATTGCAAGCTAGCAGGGTACAGTCGGGTCTCACACAGCTGGAACAAACACAACACTACTGCTGTGCAGCCACCAACCTGACCCGGCTATGTGCTCTCCTCAGTGGGAATTTACCACTGAGGGCTATAGAGACCAAAGGGCCCTGTTAACACCAGCTGGTGCTGCACAGGCAATGTGGCACAGGACAGAGAGGCCATGCAAGTCCCCTTCTGCCCCCACCATCATCATCACATCTGTATCCTGTCCTGATAATAAACATAATGGGGGGTAGGAGGAGAGCTTTTTGTCTTTTAAGCTAGCCATTGCCTGCAATGGACACAGAATAGAAAAATATGACTTCTGGCACCAAAAAAAGATTAAATAGTTACAATGGAAGGAGCAACTACAACTCCATCTATCCGGATGCATTGACTTACTGTTAACAAATGGTGGCAACTGTCTACACTCAGTAACTGCTCGTTTCTTGTAAGAGCAACAGGAGAGAAGGAAGTCAGGCTTCTCAGTGCTACTATGGTTTGTCTTGGTGCTTGGGGGTTTAATACACTAAAGAGCAGTAGTTCTAGGGCACATCAGTGACACCCAGCCAGGGCCTCAAGAATTCATGCTAATGACTGTGCCCAATATGAAACTAGTGAGCAAAATAATAGTGAAAATTTACCATGAAAAGCAAAGATACACATTAAAAAAAAAAAAAGGTATTTGTTAATTCAAGATTTACTTGGTTAATACTCTGTAGCGTACTCGCAGTTGTAGCATATTCTGCAAACGTAGCCTTATGCGAGATCTCATTTAACAGTCAACTCTAGATCATATACAGGTAACAGAAGAAAGAAGGTAATTCAGACCAAACAAAACCATATATAAATACTATAGTAACACATTTAAGTTAGTTTATGAGACTATACAATAAGCATAAACACAGAGAAAGGCGAGGGATGCTGATGGCTGCGATGCACTAACATCCCCAGGCTAGCACAAAGCTGAACTGACCCATCCACACACCGCAGCTTCCTGTGGATGCATCTGAGCAGCCAAGAGGCAAAATAACTGCACCCAAGCCAACGAACCCTGTGAGAGGGAACTTGTGTGAAACTGGACTGAGCTCCTCTACTTTCCCAATGCTTTGGCACCTAGCATTTGGCCAGCTCGCTGGCGTGCGGTACAGAGCTGGGCTGGCCTTGTAGCCCGCGCAGTTAATGTACAACACTGGTAATCCACCCATGGATAATCGAGAGTTGACTGCAGTGCTCTGCTGAGAAGTTGGGCAAGACCACTGACATGACCCGGGCCAATCCAGGTCTGAGGAGCAGCAGGCTATTTTGAACTACTTAGGAGCAGTTACCATAGGAGACACGTATTAGAAATGCCAATGAGAAGGTGTCCTGTATCTGGAGGCAAAGCCACATTCCCTTCACTAACAAAACGCTCTTTCCTTTAAAAAAATCTACATTTAAATACTGTTAAAAACCTGAAAACCACAGCATCAAAGAATTTCATAAGGCCAAAACGATCCTCAGTTCCCTCTGTTGTGCCTAGGTACTGCAATACATGTGTAGAAGTAGTAAATACCATGTAATTTAATATCTTACACTCCTTCCAGTGCCTTCCAGTAATGCATCTCAGACCTCTTTGCACGAGAGTTAAGCCTCACAACACCCCTGTGAGGTAGGTATTATCCCCATTTTAAGATGAGGAAACTGAGGCAGAGTGTTTACCATGTCCAGGGTCACAGAGTAACCAATGGAAGATCCAAGATGTTTTCCAGTTCGAGCATAGGAGCAGTCAATTAAATCACAAGATATTACATCCCACACATAACTTGAGGGTGGATCGAAAGGGTCAGGGTTTTACTTAGATCTCTCGTACGTTTTATCTTCAACTCTCATCTAGTCTCTGTCAAATTCACAGAGTCCATTGACCAGCTTCTCCTTTGCTAAGGTGTAAGTCGGCAGCACACTGTAACAGCTTCTGTAGAGCCAGTTGTCAGTTAACAAACATTTTAAACCATAGGTTCGGCTACTGAAGTGAAATTACGTGACACAGAAATATGCCAAAGTGTGGAATACAGCAGTGAAATCCTGCTCCCGGCCCCACTTCCTCAAAAGCCTGCGGAAGGCTCCCGAGGACACAGGGGAGGGACCAGGATTGCTGTCACCGCAGGTGCTCACAGACACACTCAGCTACAAGCAAACTGAATTAGTTGTTACGGAGCCGACTGTCTGTCCTCAAAAGCACAAATCAGACTGTTGGTGCTCGGCAGACACTCCCCAACAGAGCACTTCTTGACATAACCAATTCTTTTACCTCAGTCAAGTGAGCATCAAGTGAAAATGAAGCTCCAGCTCTTCGTTTGTAGCACTGTGAGTCAAGGATTCATTGAGCTTTGAAGGCTTTTATCACCACACACAACTTGGAAATAAGAAAAAACACCAGAAAAATCCATCAAATACGAGCGGATGCATTACTTTATGGGTCAGTCTCATGTCCTGATCACAGAGCAGTATACAGTAGCTTGAACTTCCATGCTGACTGAAACACACCCCTTTCACCTCTGATCTTTTCCCAAGCAGTTGATTTTAAATCACCTCACTACCTTACCAGAAAAAGTGGGGACAGCTTCTAACAATCACACAATGGTCTCTTGAAAATACGCTATACGATAAATCCATTAGAAAAAGCCTTCACATTTATTATTATATAGGTTTAAGAAAAATAGGTGAAACTGCAAAGTGGTTTCCAGTTTTAAGTAGTTATCTCTTTAAAAACACGCTATGAGCTTTGGTTTTCCTTAGGGCTTCTAAATAAACAATATATTAAAATATCTACAAATCAAATATTAAAGGAAAGAGGAGGTCCAAGAAATCCGTAACACAAACCGAGTTCCTACGTGCTTATCCCTCCAATACCTTTTCACTGGGAACAAAAAGGAAATATTTCAGTTTGAAGCACAGCAAAAAGGGTCTCTGCTGAACTGCTGACACTGGTTGTCTGAAGTTGTTACAGCATCGGTGCACTTTCTGTCTGTCTCAGTACAAGGGCAACACAACCACATTGTATCATGACAGCGACATCACGGTCTTTAAAACAAGCATTCTAGCTTTAGCAGTATGACAAGAACAAGGACTTCAGCAATTACACTACTTGGCAATGGTGCATCTCAAACGTCTGTCCCTTCCTCTTGCAACAGAGCTGTTGTCAAAGTCCCCAGAACTCAGGTAGCACCACTCGAGGAGTTACAAGGATGACTCAAACTGCTCGTTTTGGTCGGTGTTTGCCTCCAGCTTAACTGAAGGGATGCTCTCCGGCTTAGTCCTCCTGGTTTTTGGAAATTCAATGACAACTTCTGAACAGGAAATACTAAGTGATGAAGATTTTTCTGTCTTCTTTGCAGTAATATCTTCTCCTGTTCCACAACACTGCTTCAAAGCACACTGAGTCCTGCAAGGAAACTCACATTTCCCTCTCCCTGATTCAGAGCCAACACTGGCAAACTCAGGCTGAATGGTAGTTGCATGAATCCCTTCGTCATGGAAGATCTCCTTTATGCGCTTTGCCACCATCATGTATGTGGAAGGGTCAGGACACTTGATGTGAGCAGTGCCAATGATCCTACTGCCTGCCAGCTGCCAAATGTGTAATTCATGGACTGCTTCAACTCCTTCAAGGGTACGTAACTTTGAGTTCAAAGAATGCACATCTATTTGTTTGGGAACAGTCTGTAGAAGTATAAGGGCTGACTCCCTAAGTAACGGGTAGGTTGTGTAAAGGAGGATACAAACCATTATCAAACAGAGGACAGGATCTAAATATAGCAACCAGCATGGACCAGCCACCGTAATGCTCTCTTGCTCAGACGTGTTTGCTCTGCCCAGTGTCTGGGATAAAGTAGCATTTTCCATGCAATGATTATTGACACACGGATTAAAGCAGGGCCCATCTTTGGGGCATGGATTCCACAACCCATAAAAGAGCAAGGCATTCACTACCACAATTACTGAACCTAGGGCATCTCCAAAAACATGCAGGAAAACTCCACGCATGTTAAGCTGGGCACTGGAGTCTTCTTCAACCTCCTCGACATCCAGAGCGTAATGACCAGCGTTGCCATTCACCTGCAGGTCAGTCATGTCGTCTTTCATATCACCTGATGAGAAAACAGGAGAGTGATTAGGCATATGCTGTAATACTATATGCTACTGTAATTCTATATGAAATAATAACCAACATTAAGCTTGCTTTCATTTGAGGACAAAACTAAAAGCAAGCAACTCGACCCATAACACTTGGCAGCATTTTCCCTAGCTGAGAAATGCTCGGGTGTCCCAAGAAAGGATCAAAACAGTCTAGAAGGATTGTTTCTACACAGAGCTATAAAGCAAAGTATAGCTTCATGCTACAGAGTGGCAAACTATCAAGACTGCACTCTGATTTACCCTGCTGAAAACCTGTTTTCCCATTTTCTAGCTGTTTAACCACTTTTCTACTCACTGTTCATTGCCTAAACAAAATGCAGAATTACAGAGCACACAGCAAAAAGCTGGTTCAGGAGCTAAGGAACTTAGGTTTTCCCCCTCTTGAGGAAAGCCAGAAGGCTACTGACACTGCTGAAAATCTCTCTTAAACCATAGGGCTGCACTGCTGGTTTATGGTCAAATTTATGAGGCCAAAAGCTCAAAAGCTGTATGGGTACTGCTTTACAGTAACTTCTTTTCAGGTTTAGAAGTTCCTTTCCATAAGACTTCTGAATTCAAGGAAAAGGAAGTTTTCCTGAGATGGCGCATGGAGACAGCAGAACTGTGAGGTACAATGAGCTGAGCTTTTAGGTCTGAGTCTACTGGCAGCGCTGACTCCAGGGCAGTGTGAGTTTCCACTGCAGCTCTCAGAGGCGAGGAGCCAGTGCCATTTAGATTTCAGAACTGCTAAAAAAGTACTAAAAATACATTTTTTTATGCAAGTGACACAGAGCTATTGATGCCCAAAGCCATGGCATGGGCAGTGCAATGCATAGATCAACATTTTAGTGCCCAAACCGTCTGCAATACTACCACTCCAAGCCACCTAACTAGCTGTATAGCAATAAATGCACACACATCATCACAAAGCAAAACCTGCTCCAATGTTCAAACTTGAAAGTATTTTACATGAGTTCCCACTGTTCTTTAGAAGTTCTTCTTGGGCCAGAAAACTTCCAGTGTTAAAGAAACAGCCACTGGCCACTGGCCACTGGCCCAGCTAACTGCACCACGGAGCCTTTACTGCACCACGGAGCCCTTACTGCACCACGGAGCCCTTACTGCACCACGNTTTACATGAGTTCCCACTGTTCTTTAGAAGTTCTTCTTGGGCCAGAAAACTTCCAGTGTTAAAGAAACAGCCACTGGCCACTGGCCACTGGCCCAGCTAACTGCACCACGGAGCCCTTACTGCACCACGGAGCCCTTACTGCACCACGGAGCCCTTACTGCACCACGGAGCCCTTACTGCACCACGGAGCCCTTACTGCTTCTGTGGTCAGCCAGTTCAAAGCTGTGTAAACATTAACATGTTCACAAGACCTGCAGCTTCTGCCACTGCTGTGATTCTGTAATCACAAAGTGTCCACAAGTCCTTTCCTCTCTGCAGAAGGGGCGGGCTCCTGCCCAGGCAGCTGTGTTCCAAGCCTCAGGCTCATTACCTCGTGTATCGCACTCCTGTCCGAAAGCTCCAACTACATTTTCCACACAACCTTTAGGAGTTATGGAATATGGGACCTGTAACTTTCCACGGAAACCAATAAATTAGAGGAAAATAGCCCAGGTTACAGAGCTCAGACCTCAGGGCCCATGGTAAGCACAAAGAGAGAGGAACACTCTGCTGCACACCAAGTAGCTGGAGCAAAGGAGATCTGAGAAGTCCGTAAGACGTGTAACAGGAAGCACTGTGCCAGAAAGCCCTTGAGATTATTCTTTAATGGCAAACGGTTAAATCATGTCCATTTGAAATGCCCTCACTGAAATCCACCTATACTAGCCTAGGCAGGACTAGCCCCTGAGGCTATAGCTGGGTTCCCACTTTCACCTTAGCAAATCAGGATCTACCCTTCTTTGCCATTTCCAATGACGGCATAGCACCGCTCTCAGATGCCTCCCTAGGTTTCACCTGCACATCCTACAGCGTCTCACAAGCCTCCAAGCACCTTTCCCTGTAACAGCTGCATGGGTAAACTATGAATAACTCCATCCATTACACAAGCACGGCAGGGCATAGGAGGAAACACAAACTTATTTCAAAGTTTCACTGTGACCAAAATTATGCCCCGTTACCACCTAAATACCCACAACAAATTATTTGTTACTGCCAGAAGGGCGCCCATGAGAAACTCCAGATGACTTAGCTCAGAACAGTGCATGTTTTAATCCATGCTACAAACTAACCTGTCCAAAACTTGGCTTTTCATCATGTTTGAGCAACCTGGCCTGGTCAAAGGTGTCCCTGCCTATGGCAAGGGGTTGGAACTGGATGAGCTTTAAGGTCCCTTCCAAGCCAAACCAGTCTGGGAGTCTACGTTTCACCATGCAAGCACAATTCCCAAGCCAAGATACCGATCAGATTAACGGTTAAGGGAACTGTCCATTGTTTAAAAGGAATTATTAGGATACCTTTGTTGGAACTAATTCAACATTAAGAGCTTATTACGTGGTCAAGACCAATAGTCTACGATATTCAGAACAACTTTTCTATCCTCTTGCAAAACCTGTGTTTTCCAAAGCAACATGGATTCAGGGAAAGAGAAAGCTGCTCCTCAAAGACTGGAACCTCTGACCCCTGAAAATGAAACTGTAGCGAAGTTCACTTTGCTCCGTTAAAGCTCAGTTTCAGTGAAAGCAGCAGTCTCCTGGGAACCCCAAAACCAAAAGAGAAACATGGGCTCTGAAGAGTGAAACCCCTTCCTCCTGCTTACACGGATGCCCTATGGCTAAAGCAGAGAAGCAGGAATTGCACACCTTCCACTCTGCTAGCATGCAGCACTTGGCTTTGTCCAAGTGACTTCCAAATAAACTATCCAGGCTTCTGGATCCATTTTAAACACAACCCAAGCAATTCCCTCCCACAAAACAGACACTTTCATCCTAATTGGGAAGGGGAGATTTTAAATTTACCTCGACGTGCAAACGAGTGGGAAGGAGCATACTTTAGAAAGCTAAAGAGAACTAATGCAAAGAGGCCACATGTGTACTCTGACACCAGTGAGCTCCACATTCAGTCCCCATTGCATGACTTCCATGGCTCAGATTGGTAATTTCCAAGACTTCTCCATATCGACACGGATGCCATGAAGAAGTACAACATTACTGCAATGGAATATACTTCAGTATGTTACTTTCAAGTAGAGACTAGCTTCTCAGGTAGCTAATAACTGACCCAAGGGCCAGATCCAGCTGTCAGCACCAAGGTGTTGAGCTGTGCTCTATCTGATGTGCAGCCAGTTCAGACAGCATTAAGGCTTTGTCTTGTGGCAGCTTGTGTCTCTAGGCAAAACGCTCTTGTCATGAGCCTTCTCTACCACCACCAACTTTCACCAACACAACCTGCTTTACCCCAAGACTCCTTCACACTCCGACTCGTCTTCAAAAGCACTCAGGGCATTGCTTGTAGTACCTGAAGGAAAGGTGCGAGGTGGAAGTGCAACAGCCATGTGCCAGAGAGCACTGCTAAGGAGGCTTCTTGCCTCTTCCCCACCAGAAAGGGCAGGGGGTCCCTTGAAGCCAGCCTGACACCCACCGCCCTACTCAGAGAAGGGTCCTCTCCCACCTCCCTGGCTCTCCTACACTGGGACGGGGCAGAGGAGCCGCAGGGCTTACCTAGCTTGTCCTGGCTGACGCCGTTGGAGCTGCTGCAGTTCTCCACTAAGGTGCTGGTCTCCTCCCGGTGTAGCGCAGCCTCCCCATCCGCGGGCGGCTGCTCGGGCTTGGAGCCGCTGCGGGAGTGCTGCCTGCTGCCGTGCGAGTGCCCGTGGGAATGGCCGTGGCCCCCCACGCCGTGGTGGTTGAAGAGGCAGAGCCCCAGCAAGTTGATGATGAGCCCCGCCACTCCGACGCCGATGACCACCAGCGGCTGCTGGATCTCGTGGGGCTCGGTGAAGCGCTCGATGGCCTCCAGCAGGATGGTGAAGCACAGGGCGGTGAGGAAGACGGCGTTGACGAGGGCCCCCATCACCTCAGCCCGCACCCAGCCGAAGGTGTTCTTCTTGGTGGCACGGGTGCACTGCGCGAAGCGCACGGCCACCAGCGCCACGACCAGAGCCATAACATCGGAGAGCATGTGGAAGGAGTCGGAGAGCATGGCCAGCGACGACGTGACCCGGCTCACCACCACCTCCACCACGAAGAAGAGGAAGGTGAGCGCCAGCATGCACAGCAGCCGCGCCCGCCGGTTCTGCCACCACCGCGGCCCGCCGGGACCCTTCGCCGCCATCCCCCCGCACATCGCGCCGGGGCAGAGGCTGCCGGCCCGGCCCGGCCCGGCCCGACGGAGGCGCGAGGAGAACGGTCGGCGCTGCGAGCGGACCGCGGCGGAGCCCCGAGCGCGATCGCGGCCCGTTCCCCGCGGGCGGCGGCCCGGACCCGCCGCTGCCTCCTCTGGCGCTGGGCGAGCAAACTTTGCACCCGAGCCCCCTCACTCTTTCCACACGGAACCCGAACCGGCGCGGACACGCCCCCCTACCCGCTCCCCATTGGCCACCGCGCCCCCACCTCGCCCCGCCCCGCCCCCGGCCTCGCTTTTCATTGGCCCGAGAGCCCTCGCGACAGGCGGCCACGCCCCTTCGGTACCTCCCATTAGGCCTCATCCGCCCCGCCCCGCCGGGCAGAGCTGGGGGAGGTGGAGTGAAGCCGTGCGTGACGTTCCGGGAGCGGCGGCTCCCATTGGTTGAGCCCCGCGGTTTCCCCGCCCCGCAGCAAGCGGGACTCGTGCAAAAGGTTCTCTCCGCACGGCCCGGCTCGGCGCGGCTTGGCGCGGGGCGGTGTTGCCCCTGCGGGACGGGCGGAGCGGAGCGGGGCGGGTGTGGGGAGCCGGGGCTGCCGGTTTGTGTCGCCGATGGGGTCAGACCGGAGGGAGCCGAGCCCCGGGAGCTGCCAGCGCCGCCACGGGCCGTGGGGAGCGGGGAGCTCCGCGCCGGGACCTTCCCCAGGCACGGGCGCCCCGGCTCCTCCCGGCGGTGTCCGCGCTCGCTGGGGGTTCTGTGGGGCTACAGCACGGGCGGGAGCCGCGCGGCCTCGCAGGCCCTGAGGCACCAGAAACGGCCTCGTAGCACCGCGGGGTGGTTCGGGTGGAAGGGACCTTACAGCTCACCCAGCACCAACCCTGCCACGGGCAGGGACCCCTTCCACCGGAGCAGCTTGCTCCAAGCCCCTGTGTCCAACCTGACCTTGAACACTGCCAGGGATGGGGCAGCCACAGCTTCTCTGGGCCATCACCCTGTGCCAGCGCCTCAGCACCCTCACAAGGAACAGCTTCTGCCTTAGCTCTAACCTGAACTTGCCCTGTTCCAGTCTGAACCCAGCACCCCTTGTCCTTGCACTACAGTCCCCAATGAAAAGTCCCGCTCCAGCATCCCTATAGGTTCCTTTCAGACACTGGAAGCTGCTCTGAGGTCCCCACGCAGCTTCTCTGCTCCAGGCTGAACAGCCCCAGTGTTCTCAACTGGGCTCCATATGGGAGGTGCTGCAGCCCCTGCTCATCCTCATGGTCCCTGTGTTTGGGGAGGGAAGGAGCCAGCACCCGGCCCCAGCTCTCAGACCCATGGGCCTGTGTTCCAGCTGCCACAGTGCATCCCAACAGCTTCTTCCTGCTGCCTTTCCTGCCCCTGGTTTGTTCAAGGTTTGGCCTTTTTGCAGTGGCCAATGAAAGAAAGTCTGTGGATAGTAACTGTTTTACTAAACCTGTAGCTGAAAAGGGAAAGGAAAGCAAATATTTTGAGACCTGGAAAAATGACAAAAATGTGATCACAAAAAAGCCCAAACAAATCACAAAAGTTAGCAGGAGGCAGAGCTGACCTCTTGCTTTGCCTGCTCTGTTCCAGGGAGCCAACAAACATGGCCACAAGAGAGTGAGCATCCACGAACATGCCAGGAGTAGAAAATGGAGAGGAACCAAACAGCCATAGCTATCTGTAGCTATAGAGGTGTTGCTGTGTGTAATACAGAAAGGCAGTAAGAAAATTGGTGCCCTGGAAAGGAAGATCCAGCAGGAATGCACATGCCTGCTGCTACACTTGGAGATAATAACTCCTCCTTGGCTGAGAATACTGGGGCTGTTCAGCCTGGAGAAGAGAAGCTGCATGGAGACCTAAGAGCAGCTTCCAGTGTCTGAAAGGAACCTATAGGGATGCTGGAGAGGGGCTCTTCACTGGGGACTGTAGTGCCAGGACAAGGGATGATGGGTTTAAAGTCACGGGGATCCAGGGGCTGTGCAGAGGTTCCTGACAGCTGGAGCTGGGTGGCTGCTCCCGTTCAGTAGTAAAGGAATCGGTGTAACAGAGACCCATGCATCAGGACACGCTTCCCTGCACTCAGCAGAGCCCCTGGGAGCCCACGTGTGTCCACGCAGCATGCTGCTCTGCTCCATGGATGCCATTCCCTCTCCTCTCTGGCCCTACAGTGCTATGCTCTCTGCAGAGGCAGCTTGGCTCCCACAGGTCCTGCTGTACTGAGCTGTGACCCTGCACCCTGCTTTCCTGGGGTTGTTCCCATGTCAGTATCGAGGTGTGCTGTGTTTTTAGCTTAGCGGCAGGAACCCATGTGGGACACTTTAATGACCATTGTAAGAGTCAGTAATTAGATTGCTGTAACGTTCTCCTCATCTCCTTGGCTTCCCATGTGCTGTAACACCACTTAATAAGATGTTGTAAATAGCCAGGAAGCTGACCAGCAACCACACTGAAACAGAACATGCCCATGTCCTCTCCTCCCCCCCACACAGGGCCATTAGTTTATAAGGAAGAAGTAACCAATTTTAAGATATATGGGTCAAAGAAACTGGTACAGCTCAAAGCTTTTTTACTTCCTGAAGGTGGGCCAGGTTATAAATTTACAGGGATTGGTGTTAATCCCATGGAATTGAGCTCGGAATGAAGGGAGGATGAGGAGCTTGATGCCTCTCATTGGCTGGACTTCAGGAATCACTGAAGCTGAGTGTTACTTGGTTGCCCTTGTGATGTTGTCGTAGTTTGCTTATAGTAAGAAAACTTCTTGTAAGTGGAATAAACAGGATATCAGTATCAGTACCACCCTTAGGGATAACACTTCTTCGCCACAAGACCTCTTACCTTGCTAAAGGGTACCTCACCGCTGGTCAGTCTGCTGCTGTCTTCTCCTTAAGGGGTATGTTCTTGATCCTGCCCTTGTTCTGAGATAGCTCTTCCTACTATACCAGACTGAATATTGAATTCCTCCTGGGGCCAAAAGCCAGAAGACATGGTCCATATAGCCGAGGAGAGAGGGAGGGCACAGGTTCTCCCCAGGCAAGAAGCAATAACAGTTCCTTAGGCCTTCCACTGCTCCCTGATGAATGGGACGGGGTTTATAGTTTTGTCCTATGGGACCCAGCAGCCACTGTTGCTGTGGATACAGAGGCTTTGAGGAACGATCCCTGTGGCAGCCCAGTCCTGCTGCCAGACAGGTCAGGCACAGACCATGCAAGAGTTCATGTCGCTACCTCTTCCCCAGACTCTTTCTCATGAACCAGTTTGCTCTGCACTGCTGTTCCCAGGCTTTTCTATTGTATTTCCACACATCAGCATCCAGGAGGAACAGGGGTAGTTCCTAAATTTAAGGCTGTCCATCTGGCAACATTATCAATGTTCAGATTAATGGGAAAGTGACTGATAAAGGTACCCAATGAAGCCATAAATGGTGTGTTACAGGAGAACACTGTGTTCCTGCCTATGCCTTTGAGGAGAATGCTGTGTCTTTGGAGTAGGGAGGACTCCAGGTTTTTTGTCGTTGGGTATTTTTGAGGCTTCCAGGCATTGTTCTTGACTCACCCAATTCTTTCTCAGCTCAGCTTCCGGACTGCACATGTGGAAGGAGCCGTCTCCAAATCTGCCTGTGTACCATAAACTGTGCTGAGGGGAGGCATGACTCTGACTCTGGCATCCAGCCTCATGCCAGCCCTGAACTGGGTGACAGGAGAGGGAAAAGCTACCCAGAAAGCAGGGCTGGTTCTGCAGGGTGTGCTGTGCCGGGTGCTGCTGGGCGCTCCGCAGTCAGCTGTGGGAAGGACTTTGGTTGGAGATTTGCTGTCACTCAGCATGTTTGCTGGGTAAATAAAGTCCCTGCTTTTTGCTTTGAGTTCCTGGGCAAGGTTGCATGTGGAGAGAGGTCTGTGCCACGGGGGCTCCTCAGCACCATGCCTTCCACCTGGAAAGGTGAAGCCCTGCCCATAAAGCGCTAATGCAATCACATATTAGAGAGCACACACTGCCTCCTTCAACACCTAACTTGTTCTCTTTCTGTGCAGTCATCAGAACTGTCTGCTTTTAATAAAGGCTTGTGGGACTCTGGCAAACATGACTCCATCTGTCTGCTCCACTTCAAGGCTGTCAGTGTTCATCTGAGGCTGCTTCTCTTGCAGGCAGTGTCTCTCTCTGGTAGCTGTCCTTACAAGGCTTCTTCAAATGCAACCCAGTCAGCAACATGAACGCCAGCAGAAGCATTCCCTGTCCAGTTACCTCCATCAGCAAGGTTGTTCCTTGTAATAAAAAACATGACAAATGGAAAGTGAGTCTAACTGTTCACACAGCTCCATGTGAAATTCACTGTTACATCCTGATTCAGGAAAGCACTTTTATCAAGGAAGGGATTTAAACATGTGTTTGCAGTTCATTAAAAGGCCTTCTGTGAACAGAGGCGAGTTAAGCATGTGCTTACATGCTTTGTTTGTGACCTGTGAAGAAAAACTGCAGTTGTAATTGGCACTAAGATAGGAAATGAAGAATGCCTTGCTCTGTAAAGAGGTTTCTTCTTCTACCTGCTTACCGTGGCTATGAAATCTCAGCTCTTTGGAGTCAGTGTTAGGACTCCAGGCAAATGGAACCTTGCAAGGCAAATTAGAAACCCCCACTTCTTTCCCTTCCATTTCTCCCTAATAGAGAAACAACTGCTTCAAGTATAGGCCTTTCTTATGTCCAGTTCTGACCTTTCCTTTCTAGGTTAGTTATTTTGCTTTCTTGCTGTCAAGCCATTTGATCCAATGGCATTTGGCAGCCTGTAACTGCTTCCTAACTTCTGGCACAATTAACTGCACAGACAATCTATAATTGTTTGTGATGAACATGCTTCGTTGGTTGGGGGTTTGTTTTCAGTGGACTTCAGAGTGTTTCCTGGCTGCTTTGGTTACACTTTGTCTGCATAATAGTTGCTCTAATCAGCCGTGAAGTTAATGCTAATAACATATTAGAGCTGATACTTGATTCAGCTCAAGTGGATCCTACTAGAAAAGTCACCACCATATTAATCATTAAAGGAAAGAAGTCAGACCAAAAGGCTGCACTTTTGCTCACAGTGCAGCTCCTCTCCTGCTGGAAAGATAGTAACAATGATTCAGCAGGAGTGGGAAATTCTGTGAATAGGGAATTCGTGCAATGAAAAGTCCCTGTGCAGCTGCTTGGCTGGTGATATTTTTAGTTATTGCTGAAATTGTCCTTCCTACAGTATTTTTAATAAATCATATTGTTAAGCTCTACCTTCTATTATCTTGATTCTCTTGGACCTGTGGTGACAAGTACCAAGGAATCAATTTCTTGCTGAGGACAAGCCACTGAGAGAGATGTATGGTACTCACTGCGGTGCCTGCTCCACCTACCTGCAGCATCAGGCCCTGTCAGAGGATGTACAATGGCATCAAAGGTGGATATCTGTGGGCAGGGATTTCCACTGTCACTGTAGGGTGCTGGATTTCATTGCTGTAGGGTTTCTAAAGGTCTCTAGCTGGAAGAAGGTTGCTCAGGTCCTTTGAGGTAAGCCAGGTCCCTACAAGAACAGCTAATGCTGTAGGGAAAGGATAAACGTGCGTGTTCTGGCATTTGGAAAGTCAGTCCGAAACTCGTTCAACGAGTGCAGCTTTGTGCTGTGTGAGGCTGCAGAGCACCTCTGTGTAATGCTGCCACACAAGAAATGTCCTGTGGTGGCACATCTGGCCTTGAGAAACGGGGCCACGCTCGTACACCTCTGTGGGGCCATGGGGACTGAATGAGGCCACATAAGGACTTGGTGGGAGAGCAGTAATGGTTCAAAAGAGGAAGATCTCCAGGGAAGCTGGAATGAAGCCATCACTGGCTGTGTACATCAGAGCACAGCACTACCGGGGCACCGGTGCCCCTGTGCAACACACGGCCTCCCACTGACCCAACACCAACAGGTCTGATCTGGGGGGCAGCCCAGGTACTCCTGGTGTTTCCAGCCAGCTCCTCTATCACACATCCCTCCTTCTCTCACTGCCACAACACACATCAGGCAGAGACTGCTTCTGCCTCTCTTGATCACGCAAAGTCCCTTTATGTAATGTCCTTCAAGGGGTTGAGCTCTGGCTGATGAGCTTCAAGGACAAGAAGCTTCAAGGGCAGTGAGCTGCAAAAGACATGCTCATCATTCTACCATTTATATATTTGCTATTAACTGTGTCAGCTTGAGATGGATGAATTTCCCTTTATCACACAAATTGATATCAGTATTTATTTTGCTGTTAGAAGTGCTTTCGTTAGATCCCATTAAGGTCTGTAGGTGCAGTTAATACCTGTTCATCAGCCATTAGCCAAGCTCATGTTCTGGTGTTCCCAACATAAGAAGGACACGGAGCTGTTGGAGCAAGTCCAGAGGAGGCCACGAGGATGCTCCGGGGCTGCAACACCTCCCATATGAGCCAGGCTGAGAACATTTGGGCTGCCAGTGTCTGAAGGGGGCTACAAGGATGCTGGAGAGGGGCTCTTCATCAGGGACTGCAGCTACAGGACAAGGGGTGCTGGGTTCAGACTGGAACAGGGCAAGTTCAGGTTAGAGCTAAGGCAGAAGCTGTTCCCTGTGAGGGTGCTGAGGCGCTGGCACAGGGTGATGGCCCAGAGAAGCTGTGGCTGCCCCATCCCTGGCAGTGTTCAAGGCCAGGTTGGACACAGGGGCATTGGGTGACATGGTCAGGTATGAGGGGAGCTGGAACTGGGTAATGTTAAGGTCCTTTCCAAGCCATTCTATGGTTCTGTGACAAACTGCCCTTTCTAAGTTGTAGGTATCTAGAAAGAAGCCGTTCTAGCGAATGATGCCATATGATTAATGCCATCTACTGAAAGCAAGTTTGCACCCACTGTAACATTTTCTGCAGATTCTGAGACCTGTTTGAAAAACATCTCTGCCCCGAGCAGAAGCAACATTTGTTTTCAGCCCCAACCATGGAACATTTCTTCTCCCCAGGGCTGATACTGTGATTCGGAACATGCTGTGATCCCAGCTCTGAGACCTGCTGACACTGCTCCTTTCCCCAGGCACCAGTCGTGGCCTCCACAAAGGGGTGGAGACGTGAAAGTTTGTTCTAAGTCTCATCACCTCTTTTCTTTTCAAGGATCAGTTGTATTTGATGTTTCTCAAGTCCCACTCCAAGACAGTAACCATCAACACGTTAACTTTACTCTCTGCAATGAAATCTGTTCCTTTTTCAGAGCTGCCTTCCACAGAGGCTATTTTGTGGTCATCTTAAGCTGGTCCAAGCAAAACCCAGTTCTGAAAAAGGGCAGTTCACTTCTCCAAAATGACATTCCTGTCCCCAAGCAGACCTTAGAGCTAGGAGTTAGGACATATGATGCTATGAGGGGCATCAGCTCTGCCTGGCAGCGCAACCAAAACCAAATCCTTCATCTTCAGCAGTAGTTTTCAGCCAGGTCAGCAACTTATTCCTATTTACCAAGGCTGCAGGACTGCTGGAGCTGACGCATGGAGCCATGTGATTAAGGCAGGGAAGTGTGTGACAGAGAACTGGCAGCAGCCCACAGCTGCTGATGCTGATCCTGAAACCACAGCCTCAGCTCCACAATAAGGGAGAGATTCATGCCTGGGAATTGGTAGCTAATACACAAACGTCTTCAGATCACAAGCCGCCCTTTTAGAGCCAACAGAGATCTAATCAGCTTTGTTAGTGGAGCCTGCAGCGTGGCTTATCTCCTCCTACAGTGGTATGGACTTGATTAGATGAACCCCATCCTCACAGTGCCTGTTTCTGTCACTGACTGTAAAGAAAACCTGGTGTGAATAGCTCAGGGATTAGGTCAAAAGTTAATGAGGCGACTTCTGCCCCCAAGTGTCAGTTCTGCCCATTATAAGACAAAGATTTTTTCTTACTCCTACATTAAAGCATGAGTTAAGGGAGTTCTTTAATGCCACAAACTGAACAATGTCAGAAGGAAGAGCAGAATCCAGTGGCCCGTCTTGTTAATACCAGTGCTTATACTAATACAGCAGAAATGTGCTGTTCAAAGCTGTGTCTCCAAGCTAAAATTAACGGGCGTAGAGGAGGTGTTTTGATTTAATCAGTCTTGGAAGCAAAGAGGAGTGGTGGCTGCTTTTAGAAAGCAGGTCGTTTATGTAGTGATGAAACAAGGAGGAGCCCCACTGCAGGCATGAGTGTTCAGAAAACCTTAACCTAAATCTCACAGACTTATTCTATACAGTTCCTTATAAATGGCTTTTCTCATTGCAAAATAGCAAGTGGGAACACTGCTTCTTGAAAGCTTTCTTTGCATTGACCTGCTTCTATATTGCCAGATGTGTCTGTTTAGGAAAACAAAAGTTCACATCAGCACGGGATGATGAAATGATGCCACAGTTGCTGCAGAGCCAATGGAACCCATTTGTACCACTGCCAAGATGACAAAGCAAGTATGAAATACAGCAGCAAGCGTGGCTGGCCCGGGAAGGACTTGTCCATCAAGTTCCCAAGTGATCTGTTTGTGAAATACGTGCCCTCATTGACTAACAGTGTCTATTATCTGCTTAGGTAACAGTGGGGATAAAGGTATTTTTCCTGCTGTATTTCAAGCTCTTATGAAAAAAGCTGCAATTAAACTGTGTATAACCTTAGGATGGTGAACAGCGCCAAAGTCTAGGAGGATGCTTATTCAGGTTTTATTAGCCACATGAGAGACAGACTTTGTGGGCTTGCTAATTTAGAGCAACCAGAGCCTCTTTCTTGGAAATCTCCCTATAGAAAGAGATTCTTGTAAGAAAAAAGGAATAGGTAAAGAAGCAAAAGATGTGCTTACTTGATGAGCAGCATCGCAGCACACCAGTGTTGTTAATGCACTGGTACGTGCACTATATCATTGTAGTGATGTAAAATCACTATAAGCACTATCAAAATACATATATGGATAGCTACTAACTGTTAAAAATCAATGAGTTAGATCTTTTTCAAGCTGGCCTTCAGAGCTTCTCTGCTTGTTAGCAATGATAGCCAACACTTCTATGTTTAATCCTAAGTGGGAAAAATGCTTCCCACATATTTCAGATTCATGGAGACTTCATTGCAGCCTGTACGTGCATAGAAAGACACCCAAGAGCATCCATGTGTCCATGTTTCCCTGAGGAGTCAGGCTGGGCTGACACTGTCCTCCATGGGAGGCATCCACACCACTGGGTTCCCCTCTAGGACACTGTCTGTGTGGGAGCACAAGGAATTGGGTGTGGACGCTACTGAGACGTTGGGAATGGCAGCACGCAGGCAGCACGTGGGCTGGGAGGAGCTGCTCCATCTCTGTTGTTACTTTACATGTAATGGGTTCCTGGCACTGGCTCCAGCCTCATCTAGCACTTGGCAGCGCTGCGTGGCCCAGTGCTTCCTACAAGCATGACTGAGCCTTCTCGTTATTGAGGTGATTCATCCTACCCCTGCACACCAGTGTCCTCCTGACCTCCTTAGTCTCTCCTTGCCTGCTTTAACTGTATCACACAGTCTGTTTGTGCTCCTCAGGATGGTAACACAGGTCCATGCACGTGGACATCCTTTCCTGACAGACAAAACGCAGTCTATGGGTAAAAGGAGGGTCTGTTGGTTCCTCATCACCTTTAGCCTATGGAAAGCATCCTTAGGGTTGCCCAAAGGCAGGTCCACAGGTGGTGAAGCCTGCCCCGGGGTTCCAGCCACGCACTCAGCCTCCAGTGCTCCCTGCCCCAGTTATGGAGCTTGAGAATGTGCCCCGTGTAACCCAAACCTGAAGGCAGCTCAGTTTCACGGTCCTACGTTATCTGCTCTGCCCAGCAAGGGAACCCTGCAGAGATCATCCCTCTGTGCTGGCAGGATAGCACCAGTGCCCGGGGACCCTCCTGCCTGCAGCAAAGTGACAGGAGCAGCAGCAAGCAGCGCCTTATGCTCACTCCTGATTATGTGGGAAATGGAGCCTTTGGAAGGGGATAGTTCAGCTTTTCCTTTCCAGGCAGCCTGAGTGTCATGATCTGCAGTCCACACACTGAAGCTTGCTGAAGCCACCGAGGTGGCAAAGCAGCTAATAATTAAACCTGGTTTTACTGCAGGAGAAATGCTTCTGTAGCCAAGCACTGAGGAGAACACAATCCTCCTTCTACATCAAAAGGATATGCAGATACCCAGGGTAAACTCTGGCCTGCACTTAGCATGCTAATTTCTGTGCTGCTATCTAGTTCCAGTGAGGTCAGGGAGTTCTTCAGCCCCCTTAGCAATCCTCAGGGCTGTTAATCTCAAAGGGAAGAGGGGAAGTAGTTGCATTTCCAAGATCGACCCAGTTTGTGGAATTTCAAATGACCACAACTGTAGCATTAAACATGCACACAAATCTTGGCAATGACAGACGTGATCATCTTCCCTCTGATTGTTATGGTCAGTGTAATGTGCTCATCATGCTCACACACACACACAGAGCAGATGCACTTCAGAAGGCAAATTAAGAGCAAAGATCCCTGCTTTCCTAAGCCCTGGGGAGATGCTGCTGGCTGGTGCTTAGGACTGGTGCAGTGGTCAAACAAACAATGTGATATTCTAGACTTTCTTTGGTCCAGTAAAAAACCCAAAACAACCAAAACCAGTGAGAGTAACAAACACAAAGGAGATGGAGCAGACAGACAAGATGGAGCAAACACAGCAGGAGGGCAGAAAAAGCAAAGGTGAATAATAGGCAGTTACTTCTATCAGTTCCAAAGTTCTTGCTTCCTGCTGCCAGCCCCGCTTACTGGTTGGGCAGTGGGGGCAGTTTCTGTAAGTTTCTCTTTAGCTAAAATGACTTCTTACTAAGCTGTGTTATTTGTAACAAACATGAGGGTATCACTTTGTAACAACACCCCTCTTCAGGAAGTGATGGAACACCCGCTCAGTTTAAAGTCTGTCCTCAAGTGTGTTTGCTGGATGGGTGTTATCTTCACGTGGCTTTATCCCACTGAATAAAGGGAGAGTAGATGGGGTGGGGAAAGAGGTTTGGAAACAAATAACCCTCTAAATCAAAAAGACAGGACTTTGTACACAGCCCGGGCCACAGTAGCATCTCCCACAGGGCTGGATTCCTCCTGCACTTACAATCGAAGAGCAAAGCTTTACATACATCAGCAGCTTTCCTCTTAGTTCCTCAGTGCCTGACGTATGGCAGATGTGTCCTAGAGCAGCTGAGCACCCACACCATCATCCTGCTGGTGGCACCCAGGCCTGAAACTTGGAAGACTCACCAGCAGAGGAGTGGGGGGAAGGCATTTAGTTGGAGCTTTTTACCAGGATAGATTTTGTCCAAAAGGACGGGTTCCTTTGGGAATCCCCTGTCCTTCACGGGTGCTCTAAGGGAGGTGAAAGAAAAGGATCACAGATAATCTCAAGGCCGAATTAAGTTGCTCAGAGGTTGATCATTAGGAGCTGTGGCACTGATATAACTTCAACCCTGACTCAGAGATTCTCACATCAAAGACTCCTGCCTGAATTGCCTCCTGTTTTTCTGATACCCAGCCAGCAGGGACAGACAGGTTTCGGGTCATGGGGAAACTGTAGCATCCCTCAGTACCTCAGCCCTGCTCTGCTGGCCCCTGGCTGCCACTGTGCTGGCAAGGGCAGCCACAGTCACTCAGGTGCAGATACTGGGAATGTTTCAGAAGTAGATAAATAAAACCTTAATGAGGATCAATAGGAGAGAAAATCCAGAAGGAATGTGCTGCAAAGAGGGGACCCAAACCCAACAGCTAAAAAGGGCAGTGGACTCTTTCTTATGATATTTGGCCCCAAATTTGCACAAAGGTTTGTTTTCCCTGAACTCCCGGAGGAAGAAGTGATTGTGAAATGGGGACTAAAGGAGAATGCTCATTTTTAACTCCTGCCTTGCAAAGGCAATTACATGGAAACCCTGTGCTTCCAACAATGCTGAATTAGGGTTAATGTTTCCACCGTATCAGACAATGCAACTCCAAGGATCTGGCTGTTTAAACAGCCTCTCTCTCTCATTGCCATGCTCAGACATAGTAAAACAAGAGGAAAAGGTACCAAATATGATCATTTGATAAATCCTCAGTAATCTGCAGAAGATCACCTAAAATTATCCTTCCTCTTTTCTGAAGAAGTAACCACTTCCTAAAACAAACAAGCAAGAATGACACTAACCTGAGCATTCTCCATGAGGATGCAAAGCACCAAGTACATACAGAGACAGGCTCGTCCTGTTAATTCAGAGTGAACTCCCTCTCCTATGGAGGAAGTAAGGCTGTCAGTCAGTTAGAGGCTGGTATTAACTGAAGTAATACTATTAGAAGGGTAGATGTGGCCACTGAGCAGTTTACTTAGTGGTCTGCACTGGTGTGCTGGGAAGGACCCAATAGCTGTGCAAAAATAAGATATCAGCATGGGTTTGTTTCTACTAGATCCATCCTTCAAATCCCTCACTGCCCAGTAATGCAAGTCCCAGAAATGAGCTTCCTTAGAATAGCATCAAGGGTGGAAAATGTCTGATGTGCTTTTCATGCCTTTGTTATTGATTACTGACCAAAGGCAGGAAAGGAACCAGGGGTCTTACATGTCTTGCGTGTGGTTCGGGAGATACAGCACTGGGACAGGGTGCTCAGCACCGCTGAGGCCGAAACAGGATGGCATGATTTGCAAACATGATTTACAGCATGGTAAGGATTTCTGCTGGCATTAAAGCAGTGAGCAGCTACTGTTCTTGCAACGCAATGCTCTTACAATGAACCTGTAAATGGGGGAAGAGGCTGATTATTCTGTGTTTGATTACTAGAAAGAAGAGTAAAAGATAGTTCTGTGTTTGCATATGCTAGAAGCTGTCCTTACCATTGCAACGACATGATTTTATTCACTGCTTTCCTCGTTGATGCTTCTGATTTTCTGTAAGAGAACTGCTGGTGATTTTACTGTGAGATCACTCCTAGATACTTGTTCACAGCCTGGTACCGGGCTAGGGCTAAGGCTGACAGTGTCTTATAGACAGTAGCAAAAATAAATACATACAAAACAACAGTCTCTCCAATTTTGTACCTGTGCTAATTTGTTAAATACAGTATTGGCTTTAACCTTCCACTAACAACTCCAAAGTTAGGAGTTAAACAGCATTATTCAGTGTGTACAGACCTGAAAATGCTTCACCACAGCACAGTAATTCCTTCAATCCCACTTTATAAAGATAGTTTGGGGAGTTTTGGGATGGGATTTTTTGAGAAAGGTGGCTGTTTGCCCAAGCTGCAGATATGGAGACACAGCTTAGGAAGGGTTGCAGGGGCAGGAACAAGTGCCATTTCTGACCGAGTTCTGCATGCAGCTGAGGCAGTGCAGATGTAACAGGCCACTTTGCAAACACTGCAAACCATTGCAATGATGCTGAACTGAGAACTGACCTCCAGCAAGTGCTGTTTCACATCCAGAAAGTGGCTTTGAAGGTGGGATCTAAGCTGTAAAATCCAGGATTAAAAAAGCCAGTGACCATTAGGCATCTGCTCAGTCTAAGCCAGGCTGCAGGATTCCATGGAAGAAGCTGTTGCAGTGTCAGATTTGGAAACAAAACTTATGGTTTCTGTCTGGCACAACCCCAAGGCTGAGCTTTGCCATTCAGCTGAGCTCATTCCCTGGAGCACAAGCAGAGGACCGCGCGTCCAAGGCTGTGATCAGCTCCTTGCCAATACTCATCTGTCTGCTTTCACCCACAGCCATGCCAGCAGCAAGTGCAAATTAGCAGCAGTGACAAGATGAGTCTGCCATGGAGCCGGAACGGGAGGGGGTTAAAAACATGCAAAGTGAAGGCTGCGGTTGTTCATACACAAATTCCATTCTAAGCCTCTGAAATACTGCTTCCAGGGCCCTGCCCAGAGGAATTCCCCAGCTCAGGCGATGCAGGGTCCAGATTTCAGTCCCTTCGTTACGATCAGTGACTAGAAAGTACAGTTTCATGCCCTTTCCCCTCTTGATAACACACAGAGCTCCACTGAACGTGGCTTTGCACAGAGCTGAGGTCACCCCTGTAGCTTCCAGTTTCATCTTGAGACCTCAAGCACTGAGACCAGAATTTGGCTTTGAAAAACAGTGGGAAATTTAGAGCGGGGAATTTGACTCATTGTATCTTACACAGGAATTCAGTGACACGTTCTTGGTTGCTCACATTGTTCATTTGTGCCCATCACCTTGCTGAGTTTGACTGCATAAAGATTGATGACAAACAACCTTACACCTGATGAGACTGAGTCCCTAGCCTGCCTTAAAGGTAGACACATCCCTTTGCATCACACAGCAGCAGTTCTCTGATCACACTTGTCCCTTTAGGAGCTAGCACAACTGGGGAGGTTTTCCTAGCGTTCAGTTTACCTGGGAGAAAGATTTAAATGTGCCCTAAAGGCAAG
The DNA here is from genome assembly GCA_002631895.1 of Agapornis roseicollis. Classification (NCBI taxonomy): domain Eukaryota; kingdom Metazoa; phylum Chordata; class Aves; order Psittaciformes; family Psittacidae; genus Agapornis; species Agapornis roseicollis. The sequence goes on along the minus strand of NDXB01004205.1, from coordinate 50,818 downwards.
CCTGTAATAATTCTCATAAAATTAGGCTATTTTCCCAACTGACTACTTCTTTCATGATATAATTTTCTTTAATGCTGATGCTTCCTCCTGCTTCTAGTTGCGACCACAAAATCCTTATAATCCAGTACAAGCTAATTACGTGGATCATTGCCATAGGAGGCATTTGCTTCACCTCCCAGGAAATCATTATCAGTCACGATCTGCCATTTGCTCTGATGACTTTGTTTATGTTATCATCCAAGTGCCATATAATCCATAGTTATCTCTCCCTAGTGGCATCTAAAGATTGATTAGTAGTAGCCAGCAGAGGCTCTACTTGGCAATTAGCACTCAGTGACTTTAACGCTTGCATTTGTCAGGAAGGGTCTTCTGAACTTCCTGCATGACCTAAGTAGCCACTAGCTCTGGGGTCACTGGAGTGGTCCCTGCTGATCTAAGAAGAGCTGAGAGTTCAGGTAGATAATATTGCTGCTGTTTGCAATTGGATGATGAAATGCAATATGAGCAGAAAAGAACCCTAGGCATTTGCTGTTCCCTAATACTAGATACAAGTCCAGGGGGGGTCTGACAGCTCCTGACTCAACTCTTGCTAAGGGAAGTCTGGTTTGCTGGAAGCCAAGATCAAGAGCTCTGCATGAAGCGGCTTGTCTTCACTTCTGCTGAGGAAGATGGATCGCTTGTTCCTGCCATGCCATTGGCAATGCTCTCCCTCCCCAAATAGCAAACAAGCATTCACGAATGTCTAGTATGTCTGATGTTAATAAAGCTGAAGCCCAGCCAGGGGTTTACTGCATTTGAAGAAAAGCTTGTCACTGGCTTCACTGGGCCCCTGTTGTGTCCTTGGGGCTTAGACTGACACAAACATGTGCAAAACTTTGTGTTGTGGATGTGCTGGCTTCTGCTGACCTTGCAAGAGCAGGGCCTGCTAAAAGAGCTGGTTAAACAGTACAAACGCATTTAGCAGCTGTCCTTGCAAACAAAAGGGTTTCAGGTTAGGATGAATAATGGGAAAAAAACTCCAAAACTCTAGTCAAGTATTCAAGCACCTGCAAAGTACCTGCCATGTTCCCCATAAATCTGTCTGCTTCTGGCATTCATTTTACCACCAAAAAATGACATACGAAAGGTGACAGTGGAAACTGTATTATTAGTTATTACTCACTGCATGTCGTGTCCAAGTCAGCATTTCAGTTGCCAAGGAAGCAGACATAATGCACTGAGACCAAGAATGTATTCACAGTGGTGAACAATGCGGTGTAAGTGGGCCTGTAAATTACCTCTGCTTGAACCAGGTAGCCCAGCAACAAGCATCCTGCATCAGTCAGAAATGAAACGAGTCACAAATGAAAGTTAATTAGCCAAAAGTCTCCAGAAATATGTTTCTTTACCCAGAAAGAGCCTACATTGAAAACTGAGGCTGTGTGGAGCTACTTTCAGGTGTCTCTGTAGCCTTTCTTTTCCTTTTATAGCATAAAACTCTGGCATGAGTCCATTTTACAGACTCAGGGGGATTTTATCCCCAACAAAGCTTCATCCTTCTATGGCAGCTGAGCCCCAGAAGTGCACTTTGTCTCCAAAATAATGCCAGATAAAGGTGCTGTTGCTTCTAGTATAGGAACTTCTCAGCACTGCTGAGCTGGCTGAAAGCAAGATTGAACAGAAAAGCAGTAGAACAGTATGTGGCGTTACGCTATCAGCCTGTGCAGCTTTTAAAGTTGTAAAGATTAATATATAACTTTCAGCTAACTTTTAAGGTGAAGATATAAATAAAACACACTTCTAATACCTGATGTGGATTATACTGTGCGTAGCCTTGATTAGGCCAAAGTCTTCCACAGTGTGAAACATGTATTAAGCAGGCTCTTAGGGCAGGCTTCTACACGGATACAACAGCTTTTTAACTACTAGGATTCCCCTGGCTTCACACAAATGACACAAGGGAAGAATGAGACAAAGGCACGGCCCAAACAGTGTCACTGCCTTTTGGACTACGGATGCTACAAACACTGCTTACTGGGAAGTCTTTATCAGCACAGCAAGAGGTACATGTGTTGTGTGAAGGTGACCAGCAGCGTGAGGAGCAGTCTCTCCCTTTCAGAGGAAGACAAGAGCAATAGCAGGAGCTTCTCCTCTGCACTGTTTCTTGTACCTGCAGGAAGCTGCATGAGATTGAATCCTGCAGTAAGTGCCTGTGAACTGGCCTGTGCCATTATTAGGATCAGATCACTTCCTTCTGGGTTACTTACCGACAGTAAAGGCAAAAATGCGAAATTCCCCTATGATCAGGTACTTATAATTGTTCCAGAGGGATTTATCTCTCCACCTGCTCAATGATATAGTATGGATTAAACAGCCTATTGATATTTATGTTTAGGAAGCAGCTTCATTGTCCTCTAGATTTAAGTCTGATTTCCTCTAACCATTCTATCTGCCCAGCTGGCCAGCACTTCCACACTATTCATGGAATGGCCTGGTCACCTGGCTGCAGAGGGGACACTGACCAGGCTTATCAGTAAATGAATGGATTTGGTAACTCACCATTGTTTTCCCAGTAAATTCCATTCCCTAGTTCATCCACAGCTGCCCAAAGGAGGAGACCAAAGTGGCTGCACCCAAGTGCTGACCTGTGCAGAACCCCAGTGCTGTCTCTGAGCTCGCTCTGTGATGAGTCTGTTACAGATGGGAACCCAAAGCCCAGGGTAGGGCCTTGGTCAAGGTCACACACAAAGGCTGAAAATCAGGGATGTGGTCCATGCTTTCCAAGGGTGATGCAGCTCCCCTCCAGTCTATCCTTTAGCTAAATTACATTCTACACGTATAAACCTCTGTAACTTCAGAGGTGACTTCTGTCTATCATTTGTGTACCCAAAGCTACACATCATTAAAATTCCTGGTATTTATATTAAACATTAATGAATTTATCTCACAGCATTCAACAGTGTACACCATTATTACCCTCCTGTAAGGCTTAAGCTGTAAAATTACATCCTGAACACAATTGCAACGAGCTCTGGGAAAAACAATTATGATTTGTAGGGAAATGTGAATTTCAGGATTCCAAAGCAAAAATCCTGAAAAGACCATCTCCAGGATGCCTTCCCCTGTGTTTGACACACAGTGGTAGGAAGGTCTGGTTTCCAAAACCTGAAGAAACATTGCATTTATCATGTAGGAGCGATAATACTTCAAGAAGACGTTGCAACGCAGCTAAAATAGCTCAATGACACAGCTATAACTTAAGCTGTTCCATCTATTCCTGCCATTGTGACTGATACTGTTTGCACTCTCTGTAGCAATTCTTACTCATGGAAGTGTAACTGTTAACCAGGACATTGATCCAATTATTTTTATGAAACATGCAAACCATCAAAACGGAGAGAATTACACCAAAGTAAGGACTAAAGCATCTGTAGCTCAAGAAAATCAGCACCTTACAGCAATACACTGGTGATTTTCCTGAAACAAAGCAGGCAAAAGATATTAAAGTCAGTTCTTAAATGTTGTATGGATGCATTCCTAGACCAAAGGAAATTCCCAACAATTACAGGGCAACAGTGCCATCTTGAGGTCACCAGAGAATTAAAGAAGAAAGCTGCCGGATTGCTCTGAGGTGTTTTACTTTTAAATGCAGAAATTACTTGTTCTATCTGTATATTCCAAGGGGAAAAAGCCCAAACCTCTCACGCCATTTCCTGAACTCGGCCTTGTTGAAAGCAAAGCATTTGCAAACACCAGCCATGCCACAGCGCTGCCTTTCCTGAACCATTCGTTAGTGATTTATGCTCTTGGTTGCTTGGTTTCCTCCTTTCACTCACTGGTACCTGCATTTTGAGTGATTTATGCTCTTGGTTGCTTGGTTTCCTCCTTTCACTCACTGGTACCTGCATTTTGAGGGTGACAAAGCCCACAGTTAATCCTTGTATTCTACATATGTTTTACAGGTCAGACTAACCCCACTGCACACTGTAGCCTTGGATATTCCATGGGCTGTCCAAAGCAGATCCCCATGAAGGCCAGTAGAACTGCAGTGAAGATTTTTTGGTTGGGGCCTAGAAGGGAAAGATCTGAGTGTACAAACACGGTGAGAAAGCAGAGATTCACCCTCCAAATACATTTGAGAGCTGCTCTGGCTCTGCATACACGCCAGACACTTCCACCACACTTGAGCACTAGGTCATGGCCACTAGAACAGTGTAGTTTTACACCAGCAACCAAAATGGTCATATCCTAACTTTTAAGCCAAGGTTGTGGTGAAAAGAGTAACCACTAGGCAAGCAATTATGATAAGTTCTGCTGGAGTGTTAAGAATCTAATAGAGCAGAGCTATTGCTTGGTGACACAAGAAAGGAGTATAAACTCCTCTATAACCCCAAGCTGACCCATGGCACTCATTAGTCAGACATTAAACTACAAGTAGCCTGCTTGGATAGGTCACCCACTTCGTGGGAAGACAGAACACAAAACCTCCTTTTGCTCTTTTTATAGTTAAAAAACAAGTGCAGACAAAAAGCCACTGATTTTCTACATATACAAAATACACTTAGCAAATACTGTACATTACACACTGCATCATTTTAACCTACAGATTGTGAATCTCTGTACATTTTTCACCTAAAAAGCTTTTCGCATCAGTTTAAAACCATCTGATTTACTCTTCACCACGAGCTACCTATTGTAGGCTAAGAGCTTGTACAACAGCTGTTAAACTTTCAGGTTTCAGCTTAAAGGAGGGAGGCACAAGTAGCTTCCAGCACATTTAATCAACTTTTAAAAGTTAAATACTTTACACCTGTGTTATAGCTTCAGCGCATGCCCAAGATTTGTCTGCTCTTCAGTTGATAGCTCTTTTCCAGTTCAGCCAGTTCTTGAGCCCGTAGGTTGGCAGCATACAGACGTTTTCTGAGCTCAGAGCATTTCCCTTTAGAAAGGGGATGGTTTTCCAGATTAACAGAAGTCCCAGCATTCTCCTCACTTCCAAAGTGTACTTTCTTCTTGGTTGCAGGGAAGGGCAGCAGCAGCGCCTTATCTTAGAAGTCAAACAGTAAAGACTGGATTAGTGCATCTTTCAGCATTTGTTGCTTAGCCCATATTTTTTAAGCCTATTACCCATTTTGCTATCTACCTAAGGCATCTAATTAAATGCATTTCATAGCAACAACCCTTTTCCATTTTTCCTTTCCAGCAGTAACAGAATGCAGTTCCAATGGGAAATAGAGAATGGGGATCCCAGCTATGAAACACTTTGTCTTTCCTTCATAGCAGGGGCAGACCCAACCTGCCCTTCCTACATTACCCACATTGTTCCAGCTCTATCCTTGTGTTAAGTGAATGAGGTACAAACTAGGCTCTGACTTGATAACTACTGGGTTTTAGTGCATTTAAAATGATGAAGTTACTTTCACTGCAGCCTCCAGCACAGGAATTTTCATGTTATAGCTCTGCTTTGACTGTACAGAACTGCCACAGTGAAAAGGCAGTTAGCTTGGTTTGTTTTTAATGATTCAGGGTACAAAAACTACCATCAAAAGCTATTAAAACAGCTGAGTTGCTTCTCATAAAAGCTCAGCTTAAAGTGTGGAGGTTTGCTTTTGCTTTTAATCAAAGGTCTAACTATCCTAAACTGAACACTGCTGAAGCCTTAATTTTCAATTCATTAGTCTGGAACAAAGATGCAATAAGCAAGTGAGGAGGGCCAAACTGAAGAGGCTAGTGAATGTTTCAGCACTTTATAGTTTCATATGGGTAAACTATACCTCTTTTAACATTGAAGCCTTGCCAAAGAACCAGAAAATCCCTGCAAAAACAGGGTAGTGTCTAGGACCTTGTCTTAGAAACCATGATTTTTGGTTTGCCATTTTACTGTGAAATGAACCACACATGGACTTTGAGGAGAAATTAGGGGTCTAAGACATGTGATATGTTCAAAAACTACAGTACTATTTGAACAACTGAAGATAACTGAAGCAAGTGATGTTGGTAATGTACTAGAGAAACACTTAGTTTACTCATATCAGAATAGGGAGATTTTAGAAACAGTATTAGCAAGAGCGCTGTGGGATGAAGAGTAGCAAACATTGTGACAAGTGCTTAATCAAGTGACCTACAGATATTGCAAGATTTGGTCAGTCTTTTAATAAATATATTCACTTCACCACATTACCCAGCTCAGGCTGGTAACTGCTTAGTTAATAGCCCTGTTAAGGTCAAAATACCTTGTAAAGGGGTGGGAGATGCAGAAGAGAACTGAAGCAAATGCTGAAACTTATTGAACTTCAGTCACCCAACATTAGAAAAGCCCAAGGCAAGTTCGTTTGTGATGTATCAAAGTCAGACAATACACTGAGAGGTGGAATTCTCAAAGCTGACAGGGATGTTAGAAACAGCTCAAGTACCACTAACATCTGGTGGCATTTGGCTTGTGTGCTTGCATGCTGTGATAAGCACTTGAAATTCAATTTTATTTGTATGTGAGGTTGTGAAATGCTTGTCTTGCTTTATCTGACCAAAACTAAATGAAGATGTTATTGCTGCATGTTAAAGGGTGTTCATGTTTTTGTTCTAGAGCACAACTTAGGATCCAGCCATTTAATACTCTTACCAGTATTTCAAAAGGCATTGAGATACTTGAATTATTTTTACTATCACAAAACGGGTGCAATGAAGAGATGACACTACAGCTTATGATAATGAGGACTGAACAACTGAGGCCAAAGTGGACATCAGATACTGATGGCATAACAAATACTCTAAAAGAGAGTAAACTACAGGTAATCAGGAAGTATCACAGCACATTTTTAAAGCCCCCCCTTGGTGTGTTAAAAACTGGAGTATGCTCTTAATAGTATTCCTTAGACACAAAGATCTTTAGATCTTGTATGATGCACCAATCACAACCGGGTCACTTGCAACAAATATTATTTCCCACCAAATTCTTGGAAGCTGAAGAGATTAAAAAAGTGAAATTTTATTAAAATTAACTTTATCAAAAGTCTGTAAAAACACATCCATAAATAAACTAATTGCAGCTCTGAATAAAGGTTGGGTTACGAGTCAGCACTCCTGTTAGCTTACAACAAGAATCTAGTTTCCAAAACAGCACAAGACTGCAGTGCTGACAGTGGTAGCTCAGACTCATGGTTGAGCATCATCCACTAAGTCCTTTTGCAAAGTACAAAATCAAAAGTCTCCTCCCAGCAATGCATAGGTACTGGGGTTTGTATTGCTACAACGGGACTAAGTACAGCATATTGAGCGTTGGAGGTATTCTTCTCTTCATTCCAGCCTACATTTATCAATGCCAGTGGCTTCTTGTGTATTTCCATACCTGGAACATCTGCACAAGCTATCATCTTCTGCCCTTTGTAGAGACTGTAGCTCCTCATCAGGTTTTCAGCTCTGTTTTCAAAAGAGAAGATTTAGTTTTTTGTCCTAAGATGGTAGAGTTTCTGCTATAGGCAGTTCTAGGTTAGTAAGATACCTGGCAAGTTTGTCCTCTGCCAGTCTCTCACGAACACAGAGCTCCCGTTCTCTTTCTGGAAGTAGAAATACAGTAGTATGCAGTGTTGACATGTAAATGTTAAAGATAAGAGTGACTGTGCATGCTGGATTCTGTTCCAGAAAAAGACATTAGTTATGGGTGCATTTGACAGGCTATACTTCCTGCATTATTATTATTCTGGCTCTAAACAAAGGTAGCTGCTGTGCAGATACACCTTAACCCATGCACTGATAAAGCACTAAGCTAATACTCCAAAATGCCAGCAGGTCTATTTTCCCCTTCCCTCAAAACTCTGCCATATCTGCAACAATGAAACTACAGCATCTTTTTGTTCTGCACCTTAACTCATGGCACACAACAGCAGATCTAAATATTTAGATACCAGATACTATGATTCAGTTATGACTAAACACCCCATTTACAGCAGCAGCAGATGCTATCCAGGCTTAGAAAACAATTTATACTGTTAAACTCTGTATTACAGAGTCTACTGCATGCACAAAGAGGTATTTCATGTGGGCCGGAAATTCCAGTGCCTGAGGACCAGTTATCTATACACTTACACAGGTAAGCTACCTGTAGGGTGCAGCTTCTGTAAAAGCAGTTTGCTTACTCTAACATGTTTTGCTCCAGCATGAGGATGACCCTAGGTTACGTACAAGTACAGACAATGTTAACTTACACAGTAGGTGAGAAGCAACTTGCACCACACAGTGCGGAATGTACCCTTTTTCCCTGTATACTTTCCTAATTGCCACTCATGTGGCAGTATATATAGACTTCTATATCCAAACTGCCAATTATAGTAGCTTGAAACAAGAACTAGTCTAGATAAACCCAGGCATTCTTGCTTTAGTCTTCAAACAGAAATCTAGTAGTGAATGTCAGACTACAATATCCTAGTGCATTAAATGAGGGGTTTTAGAGCCATCTGGCCTCCCTTCCTCCACACTTCTTATTTTGAATCAGAACCCCACTGCCACCCCCTTCCCAAAGTGGAATATCATACGCTCCAAATGTTGCTCTCTGTCCTTAATGGCTTGTTCTCGCTCCTGTAGTTGCTGCTCCTTCCGTTTCAGCTCATTCACTGCAGCATCTGAATATTGCAGCCTTTCTGGCTCCCATGATCTCCAGCCTCGTTTATCTGGGTTTTGTCTTTGTTCTTCTGCCACCAAGTCTGTTATCAGGGGGTGCTGCAGAATATCTTCAACAGAAGGTCTGCAATAATCCTAAAGGGAAGACATTACCAACAGGTTCCATCTGTAACCAAGAGATATTAGGGCCAGGATTTCCAAGCAAGACCCACTACAAATGGAAACCAGCTGAGGTGCTATACAGTGAAGGAGAAGTTGGAAAAAAAACAGAATTGGGAAGGGGTAGCACAACCAGATGACAAAAGCCAAGCCCTCAGCTCCAGAGGCTATAAGTCTGGCTCTCCCAGCCCAGGCTCTCACTCTTTTCAGGGACAGAATGGGGTGGTGAGCCTACTAATTGTTAGTAAGTTCTGTAGCAAGCACTTTGCATCTGTAGTTGTCACTTGGTTCCTGAAGAATCCATACCTGTTGGGAAACTTGGGTTCTTGTTACAGCTTTGTTGTAACACTCAGTGTTCTCAGCACCTCTATGCTAGCCATGGGGCACGAGCTATATGGTAGCCATATAAAGCCAACCCCAAAATGAATGTAAACTAACCCCTCCCACTTCCAAATACACTGGAACCATTCTAACCCTAAAGATACAAGGCCTTACGTATGTTGTCAGGAAATTCCATTTAAGACAATATTGAGACAGCCTTTCAGCATCTTGAACTGCTACCTTTAATGGAATCAAAGTACATTTCCTCCTTCCCCTACAAGTGAAGTTGCCAGTGAGAAGGTGATAGCAACCAGTACTTCAGGTCAATTTCTCTTGTAATTGGGAAAGAAAACAAGCATTTCAATACCAGTTCAAGTTCTAGGTGGAAAAATGAGATGCTTACCTTTACATTCAGCATCTCCTTGAGAAGTTCATTCAGCTGCTCTGAGTAACGATATGGTATTCGCCTGAATTTCCCTTCCTTTATCTTTTCTGCCAACTCCTTTTGGCTGCAAGCTCTAAATGGAGGCCTGAAGAAGAACATTTTCCTTGGTTTCTTTCACTAATTTTAGTGACTCATTTTCATTTAAATGAAAGAATCAGACTAAGAAAAAACCCGGCACTCAAAGGCTTGTTTTGACTACCCAATGTCAAGATCAATACAGAAATACAAATCTAGGACTAGTTCCTGAAGCCTTCATGCTTTTACCTCTACAAATTTTAATTATACTCGTGTTAACAGCTATGTCTCTATGTTCATTACTGCACTACTGTACTTACGAGAGAGCACATAATTCATACAGGAGACATCCTAGAGACCAGATGTCAGATTTTTCATTGTATGACATGTAGTTCATTTGTTCCTACAGAAAGAGAACAATCTTTGGGTTATTAACTAAGACATAGTTCTACTATTGCAGGATAATCAGCTACTCTTCAAACCTGAATTAAACCATTACTTACTGGGGTTACTTTTAAGATTCCACCTTAATCTCCACAGCTACTACTAGTTAGCAGGATTTTAACAAGTTGTAGCAGTGCTACACTGTAGAAGACTGGAGTGTTGCACCAATCTTTAGCTGATACAACCCCATGTTTCAGTCAATATTAATCTTTCCCACACAAAATGCATCATTGTATCAGGGAAATAACTCCTTGTTCATTTCCACTAGTTAAAATCCTGTCATCAAGAGGTAGTTTAACATGCTTTTTACTTTAACACTATGAAACAAAAGCATTCAAGCTTCCCCATTCCTTTTCAGAAACAGTATACTCCAACATCTCTCCAATATTCTAAGAGCATATCAAAACTCACACAGTGAAGAGCAACTAGTAACTCTAACAAAACCTCCTAAGCATTCATGGACTGAGACAAACACTGCAGAAAACAGACCTCTGAGGCACAAAAGGGGAGATTAGGCAGAGAAAGGTGATCTTACTGGAGACATGTAATACGGAGTTCCAACAAACGTTTTGGCAAAGCTGGTGTCATGGTGCAATATTCTTGCCAGTCCAAAATCTCCAAGCTTCACATTCTGCTTGCTATCTAGGAAGACATTGGCTGGCTTTAGGTCGCGATGCACAGTGACTCCACCATCACTCCGCCTGTGACATTCCTTCAAGGCCAATGTCAGTTGAGTCAGTACTCTGAGAACAAAGCTTTCTTCCAAGTAATGCCTGAAAGATGATCACATTGTTTAACAAAGGTATTCTCTGAGCATACATCATTGTTAAGGGGCTGCTGCCAGTCTTAGCATAGCAGCAATATTTTAATACTACCATTACAAGCCATCCCTGACCCACCCCAGCACCTTCGCAGAGAACTGACAGCGACAGGCATCTAGATAAGCCATTTTAAAAATGGCAATTGAAATAAATCACTCCAAATACGATGGAAGACATCTGGACTTCTGTTGCAGAACCCCTGTGATACTTCCTTCCCACCCCCCCACCCCCCCCAAAAGCTTAACAAAGACAGAGCACTTCCACTGTTCACAGCACAAAGACCAACTTGACACTTTCCTGATGAGATCTGTCCCTTTGATCATTTATGCTAACAGTGTATTGCCAGCTGTTTGTAATGAGCAACATGGAACAACAGAGCAAAGGCAGGATTGGTGTTTAATGTAACCTTCCCCAAATGAAAACACTGATGTTTGGGGGCAGTGGCTGTACCATTTTAGACTATTCTCACAAAGTGACACGTGGTGCTACGTACTTGTTTAACTTACAAATGTTAAACCCGATATTATACTTAACAACTAGGCTGCTAAGTCTAAATCAGACCAAGGTGAAATCTTATCAACTCGGTGTCTTCACAAAGTTTACATGCAGGCACATAAAGTAGTCTTTAACACTCTTTCTTTTCATGTATCCTGGTGTTCTAACAAAAAACAGGGTACAAGTAGTTTAACTGATGGGCAAGCCAAAAGAGCCAACAGATCAAGCCGCTTATCTGCAAGAGCTAGGAATTGCTGGTTTCTGTTTTCAGCCATGTGCATGGTAGCGTTGCAGCCGGAAACTCTTCAACAGCTTCTGCCGCATAGGAGAGCTCAGGTTTTTACTACTTCAGCATAAACATCTGATCAGTTGGTGCATTCCTGAGCACAATTCCCACCACTGTTATAATCTTAGCCAAAACCTTTCACATTTCACAGCTGTTGGGTCCAAAGGATTAAACCTTTCCAGAAGTTACTAACAGACACATTTCGCTTTCCTTTAGATTGTCTGGGATATTTCATACAATCTGGGAAGCTCCAACCCCTGCCACGGGCAGGGACCCTTCCACCGGAGCAGCTTGCTCCAAGCCCCTGGGTCCAACATGGCCTTAAACACTGCCAGGGACGGGGCAGCCACAGCTTCTCTGGGCCATCACCCTGTGCCAGCGCCTCAGCACCCTCACAGGGAACAGCTTCTGCCTTAGCTCTAACCTGAACTTGCCCTGTTCCAGTCTGAACCCAGCACCCCTCGTCCTACCGCTGCAGGTGATAGGTCAAGTTAGGCACTGCGGAATTGCCACACACCGGTTCCACACACCTCTCTTTCGTGCACTTCGCAATCAAGCCGGCCAGGTCACCGCCGTCGCAGTACTCCATGACGATGTAAAGCGTCGTGCTGCTTTTGTCGATGATCCGATCGTAATACCGGACGATATTGGGATGCCGCAGCTCGCGGAGCAAGTTCACCTCCGACACCAGCATTTGCTTCTCTGCCTCCGACATTGTGCCATAGTCAAGCTCCTTCCACACCAAGATCTAGGGAGTGGAAAACGACACTCAGGGAAGGCCTCGCCCGCAAGCCGGAGCTCCGCAGGGGGAACGGCGGCTCCCCGCACCTTCACCCAGTCCCCCGCCTCACCTTGCCGTCTGCCTTGCGGCGCACCTTCCGACACTTGCCGTAGGAGCCGGAGCCGATGGTGAGCAGCACCTCATAGTCCTCAACCCGGCCGGGCATGGCGGCTCAATCACCTCAAACTGCGGAGATGCCCACCGCAGGGCCCGCGCCGTTTAAACGCACCGCCCCTCTCTCCCATTGGCCAGCCTGCACCGCCCCGCCCACTCCAAGCGCCTTCCCATTGGCTACGCCGCCGTAAACAAGCGACCGCCGGGTTTGCGGCCGTTAGAGGCCGCGGGTGGTGGCGGCAGGCGGGTACCGCGGGAGGCGCGCGCTGGCCGCGGTCCCGGCGGGGCTGGGGCTCAGGCAGCCCGGTGTAGGGTGAGCGGTCCGTGCCCGGGGCAGGGGGTGGAAGCCGGTGAGCTTTACGGCCCGTGATCACGGGCGATCCCAACGGAGAGGTCTCTAATACTGACGAGTGTTCCAAAAACCCTCAAGCGATTTACAGTAACAGACCCTTGTTCTGGAAAACTGCTGAGCCATCTATGAACACCTGCATTATACCATACACAAGAAACCAAACCCTGTAATGTGACTTTGAAAACATGAATGCATGGCTCCGTACCCAAAAGTTGAACCAGTGAATACTATGGTTACATTAAATGACACTAAATAACACCACAATATACTGAGTAACATCACAGATGTCTTAAGAGCCATGCAGCGTATTTCCTAGCATCATTTAAGCTACTTATGGAGTAACAGCAGCTCTAGGCTCAACCCAATCTCTTTCCAGGTGGGAAGGGGCTGTGCCTGAAACAAGAACTCCTAGTCCTCAGCAAAGATTGGTAACAGAGTTTATAACACCCAAACCAGGTGTGAAAGGGAACAGTTGTGTTTGTTGACCTAGGAATCCAGCAATAGAATAGACTCGACTCCCACAGTGCATCCATCTCCACTTTATGGTCTCATTAATCATTCCCCTATTTTATTTCAGGCTTCAGGAAAGGTTTGAGGGGAGTAGGTGTCATGCTATTACTGAGTATTCATGAAGTATTCCTACATTAGTCTGCCAAAATCTAACCCTTTACTGTCATCTTCAGGAGGCACAAGAGCTCCTGTTACCCATTACCAAAATGCTATAGCTTTCTCTCTGTAGCTAAGGTCTCCTCATGACATGAGCAAATGAATTATACAGCATAAAGAGATTTTAGCTTTCTTGTCAATGAGTAACATGGTGTTCTCAATGGTTCATTTTTAGCACTGATTTTAATTACCCTAAAAGAAAATCCTCACATATGCCATTAGCACAATAAATAAATGATGGCAATAGGCAATAAAAATGGCCAAAAGGACTGTATGTATTATTCAGGCTGCAAGCTTCATTGCTGGTTTCAAATACTTCTGTTTCCAGCTTCTATACTTTCAAATGAGCAGAAGGTCATCATGTCTTCCCAGTGTTATCAATGGGAGCCTTTGTATTTCAATACTGTGTTTTGTGCAGGGACTGTCCTGAGAGTTTCTTTAGAAATACTGCTTTGAATGAGGGAAATGTCAAAATGTCATGCTCCAAAACACCAGGAGCAGGCATTTTACTGCTGATCAGACCTCCATTTAAGAGCTAAGTCTGAGAAAAATGCTTTTCTAAAAGCAGTCATTAAATATTTCAGTAGGTGCTGTTTCCTATTTTCATGCTGGCCATAGCGAAGAACCCAGAGTCCAGAAATACATCTCAGGTTCGAAATGGGACCCCTTTTGTCAGGTATTGTATTTTCAACTCTGATCTCTAGGTCAGGAGCAACTGCTGGATTTCCAGTCTTGAAAAGACCTGTGCTGACTTCAGGTCCTTGCAAGCTACCAAATAGTTTTCAATTATTGCTTCTAATATTCTGCTTGTTTTGGGGGCAAGGGGTTAGCATCAAAGTTCACTAATAATTCCCCAAAACTTAATACCATGAGACTGAACCGGAATCAGGCTTCACCAATCCATTGTCTCAAAGACTGATATGAGAAGCTGAGGTGGGATTCCATCATCCATTGTCTCTGAGATGGGTGGAAGGAGCTGAGATCAGACTCTTTCATCCATTATCTTGAGGATTGGTGTGAGGAATTGCTGCCCATTATCCCAAGGACTGCTGCAGATCAGTGCAGTTGAAAAGCTGGCTGCAAGACCAGCAAAACTGGTCCACCATGAATGTGTTATACCTGACACTAAGAACAAATGTACCCCCCCCCCAACTCATCATGAAGGGGGAAAAAGGTGATTCCCGGGGAGGACACCTCCATGAGGACACTCTCCACACAGTTCTAAGAGATGCAGTGCCACCCCTATTCTTACTCTAAGCTAGAGTTTAGTCCTCATCAGCCCTACATTTTACTTCTTTAGTAGGAAATAGAGAAACTTTAGTTACCCATTACAAGCAGAATACCTGCTTCAGGTATTTTTTTGAAGCAGACACCAAAGAAATCATTCTCTGTTGATCCCAAGTGACAATGCCTCCTCTTACTTGGGCACTGCCCGTAACAGTCAGATTTTGTCATGTTAAAGGTTACGAGCGCATAAGATAGATGGGTTAGAGACAGTATTTTCCATGGAGCAAGATCCATAAACAGTTGTAGCACTGTTTTAGCAGGAAGCACCTGTCACTGTTGGAATTCTTGACAGTGCAAGTACATGACATACTATAGCTCCCTGTAGATCCATGCAGAAACCTCGTAACAATCCTTTGCTCCAAGGAGATGAACAAATTCCTGTGCCAAGAATATCAGTTACATCTGATGTCATTGACTGTTAAGGGAAAAAGCCCACATGGTTGGAGCAAGAGGATTGGGAGACAGAAATCTTTTGGCAGAAGACAAATATTCTGGTACCATGTGGGACAGAACTCCTGGTGTCCCAAAGCTCAAATTAGAAGAAAGTGGCTGCCTGCTTTTCAACAGGGAAGATGTGAATTTTGGAGCTCTCTACCACTGTAACACCCATTGCCTTAGTGGGGATCCTGGTGTGTGGGTTTCCCAGTGACGATAACAAAAATAGATGTTGAAAACAACACAGTTCAGATGCAACCATCTGGAGAGGCATTTTCCACTGTGAAGGCTTAAAAGCCAGTGTTCACTTTGCACCAGGAGCTCTGTATCTCCCTTTTACTGGGGAGTCCAGAACTGGACACAGCACACCTGGTGAGGGCTGAGTAGGGAGGGAGGATTGCTTCCCTTGACCTGCAGTGCTCTTCCTAATGCAGCCCAGGATACCACTGGCCGCCTTGGTTACAAGGGCACACTGCTGGCTCATGGACAACTTGTTGGCCACCATGACCCCCAACTGCCCACTTGGTCTGACAAGTAACATATTTGCTGCTTCCAGCAACTATCTCCATAAACTCCAACCAGGATACAGCCATCTAGCTCCAGTTTTGAGTGAGTCCTTCCTTTCCTTTAAGGAAGGACAACAGGAAAGTCAGTTACCTTCAAGCTGCTGTTAAAAGTGGTGAGGCTTGTTTGTACTGGAACCCTCCCTGTTGGTTTTCCTGTGCAGCCACAGGCAAGTCAGGCACAGTGGCTGAGTCTGGAATGAAAGGAGCTCTGCTAGCAACTTCACAGGAGACAGGGAGTGATCAAGAGTCTGATCTTTTCATGAGCTGCAGCATAGAAGAAAAAGATGTTTTTATTATTAATATTCTCTTGCATTTATCCTGTAGCAATTTATCACAGAAGCCAAAATCATTCCTCAAAGATACGTGGAAGATAAATCCTCTCAAACTGTCCTGTGGGCAGCAGAGCCAGTGAATGCTGGATTGCTACAGATTTGAGTTCTTTGCCTCCTAAGCTCTGCTTCCCACCATGTAATAGCTGCATGTTCCTCTGAAATGCCCACTGGGCACAGGCAGCACATGCTGCAGTTACTGTGCAGCCATCCACAGACTGGCCAGCTGACCAGGTTATAGAACATGCTGTATTCTGCCTGTTTTCTCATGGGGGCCATTAAACTGGGGGGTTTACCCTCCATGTAGCTATAAGATTTCCAGTAAAAAAACCCTCTTAGGCTCACACTTGGGACTTCTACATCATTTAAATGCAGCCGAGTAGGTATGCCAACTAGGCTTGAGAACTATGGGGCAAAGTAAAACTACACAGATCAACCACAAAAATCATCTCTCCTTAGGAAACTGTGGAACTTTCTCCTGTCCCTAATAGGCTCATCTTAGACATACCCTGCAGCATATTTCCTGGGAGCTTGACACTTGCTTTGCTGCTATATAGTGTGCCAGAGAACCTAAAAATGGATTCTTAACTTCCTATAGATCATTGCAACTACATGGATACGATTCGAGCAAGATTGTAGGAAGAGACGGTATCTTTACTATTCAGCCTAGTAAAATACGTTTCTTTACCAATAGGCTTTTCAGATGAAGACTGCTGTTTTAGCTGTCTGTGAGTCAATGGCTTGTAAAAAGTAGCAATGTCCTCTAATATTCATTGCTTGAATAGTGCTGGTGTACTGGGGTGACAATCACAGTAAGGTAACATGGAATTTGGAGTGAAATCAAGGTATCAGTGTCTGAGGACACTATGGTTGCACGGGACGTGCAAAACAGAAAGAAAGCTAAAAGATGCACCGGAAGATGCAAGACCCCAGTTTGAACCTCACTTGAAATTAAGTTGTTAGTCCTGTGCTTCTGAGGTGAAAGTCAGACTGGTCACATCCACTGGGAATCACTGATCTGTAGTTTCATTTTAGACAGAACTATAGAATCCAGTGCTTGTTTTATCCCTCCACAAGCTAATTCAGCATATTGTGCTGACAGAAAACAGCTGGGTTTGGTTTGGGTGGGGATAAGGTTTTTGTCAGTGTTACTGAGGGCAGAACACAAAAGCACAGGGTAAGGTCAGTAGGTAGGCCAGAGGGGCACTGCTTCCAAGTCTCTTCCAGTGTCAGTGCAGAGAAGTGACCACCAGGATTGATGTGTTGTTTGAAATACTGACATGGCCTCCAACATCTCAGTGTCAAACCCAATGGTATTCAAATGAATTCATTTGCTTCTCCCTCCCTGCTCGCAGAGAGTTTTACTCTCTCTGCGGATGCACTGAGTATGTTTTGAGGTTTCAGACTTGGAACATTTTCATTTTTAATCTTAATTAGTTGACATCAGAGGACCTGGCCCCTTTCATAATGACTGAAGGGTTGAATGATTGAGATCTGAGCAGCCAGGGTCAGCATATGTGGCTTAATGCACATCTTATGGTTATCTAATAGGACTTTGTAACACCACAGATGTTAAACTACAAAGATCAGGGTTTTTTCTCTATGAGCAAATGAAATGGGATGTGCTTTTTGAATTGAAAATTATTAATGGCACAGTGGCACAACACTGCGTGCAGCAGCACTGCATCTGCTCATGTTCAGGTCTGTTCACATTAGTAATAATACTTAGGACAAAGCTGCTTTTGTCTTTAATACAGGATCTGTTATGTCATGGGAGGTTCCATGTCTGCAACACAAGCACAATTATGTAAAGATGCTTCACCCACAGCATCTATTAGTGTGCATTAGTCAACAAGGAAGGGAGCTTATAGAGATCAATGTTCCTGTTAACACACTGCATCAGGGATGTGAACAGACACCCCCATGAGGATGGGGCTGAGGAACAGGTGACCTGGATTTCTGAAGACATTGTTCTCAGTCTCCCTAAGAGTATTATCTCTGTGTGGTTATGCCAGTCTATTTTCAAGGCATGGTACAGTTTGCCTATTTCATCATTACAATAACTCTTAAATTAATAACAGGGTTTTACACCTGCAGTGGTAGGAGAGAGAAGGGAATTGATAGAGATGCTGGGGAGGGGCTCTTCATTAGGGACAGTAGTGACAGGACAAGGGGTAACGGGTTCAAACTGAAACAGGAGAGGTTTAGATTGGATCTAAGGAAGAAATTCTTTCCTGTGAGGGTGCTGAGGCACTGGAATGGGTTGGCCAGGGAGGTTGTGAGTGCTCCATCCCTGGCAGTGTTCAAGGCCAGGTTGGATGAAGCCTTGCATGGCACGGTTTAGTGTGAGGTGTCCCTGGTTATGGCAGGGAGTTGGAACTGGATGATCTTAAGGGCCTTTCCAACCTGAACTATTCTGTGATTCTACGATCTACATTCAGTACAGCTACCACAGCAGCACCAGTTCCAGGGACTGCTTACAACAGCACAACTACTGCATTTGGAGACTTATAAGCAACAGAGGAAGCTGTCTCAGAGCAAAAGAAGAGGCTTGACATACTTGAGCCACTTCAACTAAACCACTGTAAGCTTGTACATAATTATTTCCACAGATCTGCTCCCTATCTCTTATATTCAAATTCACTGTGTCAGTCAGGTACTTATTTCTCTTCAGATTTTGGAAAGAATAAACTGGAAGTGAGGTGCTTGTATCATTGTGAGTGCTTTTGGGTTTCTCTTTAATAACATGTGTGTGTGTTGCAGTTTTGCCTACTCTCTGCACTTCTCCAGCACAGTGTCATAGGCCATTGTGGCACACTGCCTGAGAGGGTAACGACAGCCTGAGCAGGCCAGAGAGCAGAACTGGTACCAAGCTTCACACTGACAATGAGGCCAGGACTGATGTTGCAGCAGGGATTTCTGGCCCTAAATTCTGGGAGCTCGTCTATAAGAAACAGTAGGGAAGAAGGAAGCTCAGGGGTTTTATTCCTCCAGGAAAAGTAAGAGTGAGCGGTGAGACCTTAGTACAGCACACCGTAAAGTGTTTCTGATGGTGGTGGTGGATTTACAGCCTGGACCTTTGGCATTTCACTTCAGCATGCCCAGATGTGGTCTTACACCATGTTGCAGCCATAGGGCTGCAGGGAGGCTGCAGCGGAGGCGAGAGGTGAGTCCTAGACACCTCTAAGTTCATCTCTAAAGATCCTGCCTTACGAAAGCACACAGGATCCAGTCTGGGTACGCAGGGCAAGGGCCTGGATCCCCCTCTAGATGGGTTTCCAGCAGCAACAGCTCTTGTGGCTCTGCAGGGTTTGGATTAGGTCTGGTTGGGGTGAGGGTTATTTTCCAGCAACAACTGCTGGAAATCCGTCTGGAGCAGGTTTGGGTGCGTGTTCATTCCTGCCTTCATTCCTCACTCTATTTCTCAAGGTACTTTACTGACTGACCACAGCTGGGCAGGGAATGACCACGGCCAACACTGAGGCAAGGCAGAAGTGATGGGTTTGTAGAACTGGAGTTTAGAACTCAGTGGAGCAGGAATTCCTTCAGGCTCCCAGGGCTGGAGGGGAGATGGAAGAGCGGTCAGGGAACGCGCTGGGGAAGAGGAAGGGAAGCAACGGGAATGCTGCGATGTTCCCGCGGCACCTCCCTGCTCTATACCCCCGCAGCCGCTAGGGGGAGGCAGCGCACCGCTCCCGCCGGCAGCCGCTGATGGTCTGGTCCGTCTGGTCCCTAACGGCAGCCTTCCCTGCAGGTGTGTGATGGGGCTGCAGCAGAGCCCAGCTCTCAACTCCGCGCTGCTATGGGGCAGTCCTGAGCGCAGGGAGCCCTGACCTGGCTAAAAACACAGGGGCAGCACAGAGCCATGGAATGGGTTGGGTTGGAAGGGACCTTAAGATCATCCAGCTCCAACCCCTGCCACAGGCAGGGATCCCTTCCACTGGAGCAGCTTGCTCCAAGCCCTTGTGTCCAACCTGGCCTTGAGCACTGCCAGGGATGGGGCAGCCACAGCTTCTCTGGGCACCCTGTGCCAGCGCCTCAGCACCCTCACAGGGAACAGCTTCTGCCTTAGGTCTAACCTGAACTTGCCCTGTTCCAGTCTGAACCCAGCACCCCTTGTCCAGTTGCTGCAGTCCCTGATGAAGAGCCCCTTTCCAGCATCCTTGTAGCCCCCTTCAGACACTGGAAGCTGCTCTGAGGTTTCCAGAAATAATTTCAAAGCACTGTGCTTCTGGGATGGGACTAGACGTTGTTTATCCAAAATGCTGTATTTAACACCCGCATCTTCCAGAGCCAGGGTGCAGGAGAGCACATGGACTCTCTTCTGAGAAAGACCCCGACACTTCAACTTTCAAAAAAAGGGGAAACCCCATCCCATTCCTGTGAGAGGGGAGCCTGTGTTCTTGGGCCACTGTTGTCAATCTGTGCCTAGAACATGAAGCTGGGTGTTAAGTTATCCCAGGCCTGCTACTGTGATGATACCCATTACTTAAGAGTCAATGAGCAAGCAATGATGCGTGTGCAGGAGGCTTGGGTGTGTGATTCCACAGGGAGTAGGGGTTGACTTACATGTGGATGCAACATCTCTGTTGAAAATGCTCCATGCTGACATTTGCTTATTCTCCTTCCTGCCTTGTGTACTGACTGCTGGTAACTGAATGTGGGATGGGTTTTCCCCTTTTTGAAAGTGGAAATACCACAGTCTTTCTTGGAAGAAAGTCCATGTGCTTCTCCTGCAACCTGGTTCTGGAAAATACGGGTGTTAAATACAGCATCTTGGATTAGCATCCACTCCCATCCCCAAAGCACAATGCTTTAAAACTATTGAATAATCAGTTCTTATTTATCCTCATCAGAATCAGAATTATCAACCCAACGCACCCCCGAGCACGAAAGAACACGATGCACAGAGCCAGAAATGGATTCTCAGCTGTAGTTCATTCAGTTGCCAGGTTGAGGCACAGGAGCCTTGTTTGAGCTTGCTCTGGTCTGATCTCAGCTTGTAGCTGGTGAAACTGCCTCAAGGTGCAGCCTGTAATCGAGTGCCATACACAGCAATGACAACTCGACTGACCAACTTACACAGCAGGCATCTCTTATTCCTCACAACCACCACTGCCGGTGGTGGCTGGGTGGTTAAAGAACACTGGTGAAGTTAGGTGGTTAAAGAACACCGGTGAAGTTACAACATGTCTCTTACACCCCTTTTGTCAGATTATGACAGAGAAAACGACTGATAGGTTCAAATACTGCAGTTTCCTACGGCTCCTTTTCTATTGTTGCCTCTTTTTGACCCTTCGAACAGTTTTGGCCTCCTCAACCTTTAGCAGCAGATGATGCAGTCATCAGGAGTGTAAAGAACTGTTGGCAAAATCCATTTCCTTTCCCTCATGACTTGCAAACACCCAAACATTATCTTTTGAGAGAGGCCTGTTCAGTTTCCCAGCCACACTTGCACGTTACCATGTCACTGTAACATGTACTTGCGGTATCATCGTAACCTGGAGACTTCCACACAGTGCTGCGAAGCAAGGACCCTTTTGTTCCTGCAGTTGTATTGGCTTAGCTCTGGCTCTGGCCTGTCTCACTGCACAGCTTACTCCTGATCCATCTTCTGAGCTTACAAAATAGGAGATAAAACCAGATCATTGTTCCATCTGAATTCCCATAATCCTCGTGCTCATTAGGAATAAAGCCATGTGGCTGCCCTGAGTCAGGATCCACTATTGGGTGCAACTGGCACTTCTGACCTTGTGGTACCTACTGGGCTTGCAGCGCTGCCTGCTTTACACAGCAGAGGGAACACCTCCGTACACCACAAGTGCTGCAGAGGGATGTGCATGAAACACAGCTCAGGAGGTTTTGCATAGCAGAGTGTGGCTTTTCCACATCCCACCCTCAGCTTAACCGAGTGCTTTGGGTTTATTTTAATACATTAAAGGGCCACCAATGAAAATGAGAGAACAACATCCCAGAGCTCCTATAGGGAGACAGAGCTGGTCCCCAAAGAGCTCTCAACCAGGGGCTCTGGTTCAGGGTAGCAGCATGTTGGTATCTGTAAACAACTGCTTGGGTCTCAGTGATTCAGGGAGATGCCAGCAGGAGCTCATTGAACTTGAACCTCATTGGAGTGGTTTTGTCTTAAAGAAAGGCCAGGATGAAGGAAATAAACTCCCTGTTTGCTCACTTTCCCTTATGGAACAGCTTCATCTCCTTAGTCCTCTTCACTATGCAATGAAATTAGATTGGTGGGGATTTGTGCAGGAAATCAAAACCTATCTGCAGCAGATTTTTTGTTGCTGTAGCTGCCAACAGAGTCACTGTTTGATTTATGTGTGTTTCACTGGAGTCAGGAAATCACGAAAGGTAAACCCATTAATAAACCTAATCCTCTCACTCTCAAGCTGTACTTAGGTAAATTATACTGATAGGACAATCAATTCTCTGAATGTTACAGGAAAAAGCAGAAGGGACTGAACTATGCAAGGGATGCGTGTACCAGAATCAGAACAGACACTGGAATGGTTCAGAAAAGCCCTCAGTTCATGGTAAGCTGACAGAGAGATTAAAACCAGGAAAGGGAGAGGAAAAGGGGCACTTTTTGTTTCGACCTCTTCTATCACAGGAGGGAAGGAAGCAATGCAGAATCAGCACATCCACAGGGAATAAAGCTTCTTCTGAAACCAAGTGGACTTTTGGAGGGGGTTGTAAATGCCTGCAGGACTCACTGACCTCCCCAGGCTCAAAACTATACCAGGACAATAAAACCAAACTGGTGAATTAAAAGGAAAACGAAACAGGGACATAAATTCCAATGGGCCAGGACAAGAGCCAGCTCCTAATGGAAGGGTAAGGAAGAAAATTCCCATCTATAGCAAAACTATTCCACACTTGTCCACTCCAGGGATCCTCAGAGTTTTCCCTGGGGCACTTGTCCTTGGCTATTTTGTGCATAAGGATAATGGCTTGGATGTATCAGGGGCCTGATTCTTTAGGCAGTTCCAACCATCTATGTTTGGATAATGAAGAAAAGCAATTTAATAGGTACCCCAAACACAAAAATGATGGATAGCCTGAAAAAGGAGTATTTAATGTATTTAATGTTGCTATTTCTTGCAGAATCAGAGTCTTTGTAAGCCTAGAGCAAAAACCAGGAACACCATGGGAAGTTAAAAGCCTATAAAAGGAACAGGCCACCTAGCTACCAATAAACTGATGAGTTTCATAGGTTTTCAGGCCAAACCCTATCATGACAACCATCAAGTCTTATTTACCTGCAGAATGTAGGTCTGAATCTCCTGCTGTAATTAGGCTAAACAGCACCTACTTCTATTTCAGCTCCATAATGAATGATTTAAGCCAACAGTTTTGATTTCAAGACTGGAGGGATGGAGGATCAAACACATACCCAGGCTGGGCCTTTTCCCTGCTTCCTCCTCCTGACCTCAGTGATGTCCTGCACTGAACTGCTGCATCTTCCATCCTCTCCTACAGACAGGAGCTCATGATCCACAGCACCTGCTGGGTACTTGTACAGAACAGAACTGTATTTACACACCCTTGTGTAAACGAAGCAGACCATTAACTCTTAAATCACTTTTCGCTTTATAGCTTTAACTGAATGCTGGATAACAGCTATAAACATAAACCACACCTTTGTACTGCAGGGCAACGGCTGGAATGAGAACACCCATCAGCCAGAGCTTGAAGTGACAATGGAATCAATACTCAGCACTGGAACAAACACAAGCCAAGAGCAAATTTGCCAGGAATTAATCCAGCACTGGTTAATGGGCATTCTGGATACTGCAGGCTTGTGGGCAATGAACAGAGCTGAGTTTTATGGCCCTACTGGCCCATTAAAGTAATATTTATACTGATTTTTGTCATTAGTTTTGGTTAAGGAACTTCCTCGTAGAACAACTCACCCTCACGAGAGCCCTGAGGTTCAGCTCTGACAGCTCTTCAAGCTCTGTGTGCCAGGCCCCATAAGTCTGCTGCTTCCACCAGCTGCAAAGGAGCTGGTGAAACACAAACCAACCCCCAAAGCCCCAACCCAAGCCTGAGCCCTCCATTTGCCATTTTCAACACAGGAAAACTTACTGTAATTTAATAACAATTTACAACAAAGTCTGGTTCATGTTTTCGAAGCAGAAACACAAACACAGCCTTTATTCAGCTGCAGGAGGTGAGAGATGTGACAATGCCCTGTGGCCTATCAGAAACCCAGCTGCCAGAGGGGTAAAAATACAAGATGAAGAGTCCTGAGAGATACAAATTTATTCCTATGTCACGGCTGGTTGGCACTGGACCCCCCCACCAGTGTCCCAAGATGCAGATTGCAAGTTTTCCCTCCCAGTTTCCCCCATTCCCCCCACCCCTCACAGCAAAACACAACACATGGAAAACCAGGAAGGAAACAGATGTAGACATAACTACAACCATGGTGCTGCTGTGGAAGTCGTGCAAGATGTCTCACAAGCTGATGGAGTTCCTTTTCCCTTCGTCCTGTGTCGCAGGATTACACAGCAGCAGGTGACACAGAAGGTTACATGGAGCGAAGAGCCGGCGTTAGCAGAGGGATGCTGGGGCCATGGAGCAAAGGGAGCTGAGCTGATCCGTACTGCTCTGCTTGGCTGGAGTTGCTTAGAAACACAGCACACTGTTAACAAGCGTTAAGTGCGTACAAAGTGATGACACTAAAGGGTTGCTCACATCTCTCTGGGATGCTGGCAACCCAGGTTCTGCTCTGGCCTCAGCTCTCAGGAGCTTGAGGAAGATGCACTGCTACACAGTGGCCTGTAGAGAAACACTGCAGTCTGCAATGCACGCTGCAGCAAGTGGTGCTGCAGAAGCTTCTTTCCCCTCCCAGCTCCCTACTGCTCCACTCCTCCCCTTACCACTCCTGGCACAGGAACATTTCTCTCCATGTCCCTCCTCAGGAATGCTCCGCTAAGCAACATTCTCCATCGCAAAGCACCACTGCAGCTGGATAGTGAAGCAATGAGCTCTTCTACTGTGTGTTGTGTTAACAGTAAGCACAACAGAGATTGTGTATCTATCAGATATAAATGCAACCATCAACAAAATCAATCTATTAAAGATTAAAAGCACATGAAATAATCTTAGGGGGTGGGAGGAAACATCAACTCTGATGAAAAAAAAGAAACCTGATTTCTCTGTAGAGAAATGCTGCCTCTGGTATCTGTCTCCATTTCTGAGGGACGTCTTGGCTCATGGGAAGATCTGATTAGGAAAAAGCCCAATGAAATAAATTCCATGAAACACCATCAAACATGAGCAGCCCTTTGCTAAATCACTGAGAGTCACTGCAGGCTCCTGCATCCATTTAATCACAGAAAATAACCTGCAGGTAACACAGGAGGGAAGGAGAAAATCGGAGGCAAAACCAACTGGTACCAAGGAAACTTGTTTTCATCATACAAAATGACCACCACTGTGATTTGAAGGAACTAACTCACTTTAATAGGACAGTTGTTCAGTGAATAATCATCCAATGGTAAAATAAAAGCTTTAAGTTTAAAATGCATAGAATCCTTTTAAAGACTTCTTCCATACCACAGCCAGGTAGCCCACAGGCTGTACAGGCCAACCCAAGCTGCTGAGATGTGCTGGTAACCTATACAGACCTTTTAAACCAGAGTGTGGCTTCAATTCTACTCTCCCAATGGTTGCTGTGTTTAAAAAACAGTGTAAAAACTATCAAATATGCAACTTTGCAAAATAACCCTTTATTTCTTATGGCTCCATTATTTCCAAACAATACAGTACCCCCGGTGTAGAATTATTTTGAGTGATTGTACCAGATCACCACAAAACCCCCAGCTGACTTGCAAGAGAATGCACCCAACCGTGGACTCATGATTTGGAAATCCCAGTCTGAAGTACCTTTGGTCCCAAAAGGTTATGTCGAGGCAAAGGGGAGGAGCTGAATCCTGTCGCACACAGTGATCGGTATCCACGTTATCTCGTACAAAGAGGTGGAAAACGTGAACAGCACTTTATGGCAGTGTCAGACAAAAGGAAGTGACATTATTTGCAAACCAAGTGACTAATGGCCAGTACCACAGTGATCGCTGGAGTTTTACTGCTGTAAGATGCATCTGAGTTGTGATGCTGGAGGTGGAGAAGGAAGCTTTTAACTTCCCAAGAGGCAACTGACACTGAAATCTTGCTTTGCACAACCTGGTGGGAGCAACTTAGGAAACAAATCCCTCCTGCAAGAGACATGCTCAACAGAACCGTCCAGGGCACATAAGAGCAGCTGGAAGGGACACGGACTTGCCAGCGAGTGCTGAAGAAATCCCCGCTCCTTGCAAAGGGGCAGATCCTCTTCCTGTAATGGGACGTGAGGAGCAGCAACACTAAACCATGAGGACTTGCATCGTTTCAATGGTAACAACTTGTTTACGAACAATTCAACATAAAACGTAGAGCTGCTTCGTGTGCAGCCCTAGCAGAGAACCACCTTTATTCACAACACCCTTAAACGCTGCGCACAACAGCGTTTTGTCTGGGAGTTCTTCAGTCTTTAGCACTTCATACATTCTTCCGTTTCATTTCCCCCAGTATACATCCAAAGATATATTAATTACCCATTCTGTGGTCAGCTGTATGGTTCATTAACATCATTTTCTATGGATGGCATGGCAACCCCCCCCACCTGTAACACCAGAAGGAAGGACCGAACTGCAACCAACAGGAATTCACGTTCCTTAAGCCAGGCAGCTGAGCTCCAAACTGGCTTGACCAGCACGGTATATTTAGCATGGAATTTCCTACGCACTGGATCCACTTTGCACCTGAAGAGAAAAACTTCTTACATCAAATTTATTCTCTTTGATGGAGCAGCATCCAAGTTCATGCTGGGAGGGTACTTTGGAGTTTCTTAGCAATGGTTTCATTCCACTGTCATCCACAGCAACTCAGCCGTAAGGAGACACGATGTCAGGCTCTTCACATTTGCCAGTGCAGGCAGGAAAGAAGCCTAAAACCTAATCCTCTCTACTCACCCTACTGAAACAACAATCAGTGCTTGAAAACAAACGTCTCGCAATAGGAAGCACTACAGAGGAACAAACTGAAAATGAACAGGACCAGATAAATCAAATGATTATCATTATTGCGCATTACTCTTTTCTTTAGGCAGCGTGTGAACACTTCACTACTGACTGCAATCCACTGGAACAAGAGAAAACACTGCATCTGAAAAAACAATATGCTCTTACATGGAGGTCACAGGGTCTATGAAGAATAATCTCCTGATGTGCGCTACTGCTGTGCAATCTGCTTAGATCAACTTCCCTTTTTATGTATCACTCCAGCCTGTCCTAGCTCAAAATACACCCAGCTGTACCATGGGCATCTCCATGGCTGTGACCAAGCCACCGGTGAAGGGCAGGAGTCAAGAGCTTGCCATCTGCATTCTGCACTTCCCAGAACTCATTTACACCACGCACAGCAGATGTAACCGCTTCAACAGCACCCTTCTGCAAAAGGGCACATTAAATACATTCAAGAGGGAAAAAGCCCACCACGCAAAACCACACTCTCACTTCCTTTTGGGACATGCCTCTTTTAAAATGGATCTCCCATTACGCCAGAACGCAGGTGTGTGACTGGGTGTAAAGAGGTGGGATGGAGAAACAGGACCCCACCACAATATGAAGCTGGAGGTGACCACTGTTCTTTACCTCCCGGCTGCAGGGGTTAAGTCAATGAGGGGACACACACACTTCAGGGGTATAATTCTGCAACCATCCCCACTGAGCTACCTCAGGGGGCACAGGGGTGACAAAGCTGCCCGGTGGTTTTCCACTAAGTCAGGGAAAGGGGCATTGCCCCTTTGGGATACTTTGGGATGCTCTTAGCTCCCCACCAAAGGGAACATGGGCCAGGCTTTGTATTCTGCACACTACCTGCTGTGATTCACGTAGCAGGAGAGGGGGGAAGAAGGGGGATCAATATTGCTAACTCAGAGCCAAAACTACTGAGGGCTTACTTTGTTCTCAGTGAAATTACTCTGCAAAAGGCAGTATGCCAACATCTGAAGTGCTGGCTAGCCTGCTTGTATTTAGAGATTAGTTTTATTTTGGGAACAGCTCTCTCAAATCTGCGTATAATCACACAAACACAATGCCAACTAGACCTGCCAGGAGTATGACCGTACGTCACAGACATCCTATGCATCTAAAAGCATCTCCCGTTCCAGTTTGCCCTTCAAGTCAACTCATCCTTCTTCTGGTATGGTTTTAGCACAGTGGTGAGCTAACGAATACTGCCCTCCATGCAGTTATTCAGAGTAGTTATCATCCTTTTTTACAGTAGTATCCTCCTATAGGTTTATGACAGAAATGACACCTATTTTTTCTCTTTAAGAAACTAGGTTTTCTTCTACGACTCCTTAGCAAAACATTAAGATGGTTGGCATTAAATTATTTCAACTCTCCCACAAGTACATTTAGCGGTGTTGCAAACAGCGGGGAGAAAAAGGCCTCAATGAAGCATTCAAAGGTCACCTTGGTTGGACTGCACTATACAAAACACAAAGGTGGCTCAAAATCACCAGCAGACCTTCAGAAACAGCTTCTGATGCAGGACCCATAAACCTTCCCTCTATTTCCTAAGCTTTATGTCCTTCCTTCACTGCCTTTTCACCTTTAAAAGTGCATTTGCAAAGCTGATACTGATGGCTGAGATGCATTCTGAGCAAAAGGGGAAAATTAACCAAGTGAGCTTCACTTTCCAAGTTCCCTCAGAACACGAGATACTGGCAACACACAGAATTCAGAAAGCCAACAGCACACCCACAGCAAGGATGGGCTGATCCATCAAACGTGGAGAGCTCTGAATCACACTACGATGCTGCAATGCTTTCTTTGAGGACTGATCCCTCACAAGACACACCTGATGCTGGATCTTATCTGGGACTTGGGTTTAGATCAATGTGTCTCATACAACAACTGCGTAGCCACAAAGATACCACCACCAGCTCTGGCGAGTATCTTTAACTCCAGCACAAGGAGCTGCAATAAAGTACAAGTTGTGCAAATGAGGAATCTCTACCACACCAACGCTGTACAGGCTACTGAAGAGACAAGTTGCTGAGTTTTCTGAGCTCTAACTACAATGCCAAGAAGTACTTGTGGTGACAGGGTCTTCTTGTCACAGACATTCTTCTACGGTGGTTGTACGATTGCACCTTTTGTCCAAATGCAGAGGTTGCTTTACATGTGGGTGAGAATATACATCTTTAAAAACACAGACAACTCGTGAGATCAGACATCATCAGGTCACTATGGTACTGAGCTTCACTTTCTGCAGAGTTCAACGTTTCCCTGGGGAGAGGTAAGAGTCCGTCCAGTATTTTCCTTTCCTCTTCAATATTCACATTTGCACATACAACATGACACTCATTTGTGAGAGCCTGGCTTCCCATCTTGTCCTCAGGTCCCACTCCACTTTTAAAAGAGGCAATGATAAAAATACTGAAAGATGCAGTACCACATACCGCCCGAGAGGAACGCGAACGACTGTATGCCCACTAGCCACAGGTTACTGAGGGTCATGGCCCGAGAAATAGCTTTCGTTTGCCCCTGCGGTGGAGGAAAAGCTCCTGAAAGAGAGAAGAAAACACATTTAATGCCTCTGCAGCAGGAACAAGAACCTTCCTTAATGCACGATTCTTTACCACTATTGCTTGTGTCACGACCCATTGTTTGGTTACTTCTGTATTATGCTGTTAAGCTTTCAAATGACCCTCCAGCATCATCAGTTATCTTCAAGAAAATAAGATTCACCTCCTTTATCTTAATTACTAGGAACAATTTCATTTTCACCTGCATATAAAGCACGAACTTCAAAGCATTCCTTCAAAGTGACAATCCTTATTTCCAGCCTTCGCAGGGAGGTCTGAAAATCAACCGGGTTTTCTGTGTTACCTGGGAAGTTTTATTAACACCTGGATGATCAAATTGAGTGGGTTCTATAGGAAACTTTACAGCTACTTGTAACGATGCTGTACAGTCGGAAGCAGCGACACAAATACAGTCCCAAGGCTTCTCTAGCAATAGATCAATATAGACACACGCTTTTGGCTTTTAAGCATGTTTTCACCTGTGGTTTGAACAGTCACTGCCCAGCCACTCACACACACTCACGAAACACTGTCAATCACCACATAGGTTTCTAGGAAGACTTTACTGAAATGCCTGTTCGATGACAACAACTGGCAGGCCACCTTTTTCTGACCTCCATCCTTAAATTACACATGTCTGAATACATCAGAGCTTTACAATCATCAGCAAATTGCACGTATTTACATTGGCATATTAAATCTGCATTCATTTTTCTGTGCTGCACAAAGCCTACATGAGATGAAGCCCTTTTGTTGCGGTTATTCCTAAGCAGCAGATATAAAACCCCTAAATGTACCAGAGAAGATGATGTGCTTGCTGCAGCATTATGGAGTCACAACCACTCCCAGAAGAACAAGAGATGAATGATTCAGAGTAAAGACACAGCAGTGTCAATTCTTCATCTCAGAAACCACACAATCTGGGCTATTAGATACCATCAGCAACTTAGCTCTGCGCTTCACATTTGCAGTCACTGCAGGAACTGCAATCAAGCATTTAAGACAAAGCTTCTCTTCCTGTATGAATGCTCTTAAATTAAAACATAAAATCAGAATAATTAAACCCCCCTAAGGTAACCCTTGATGAGCCCCGTCCTCCCCTCACCAATATGTATTTTCACACGTGGGCACATTTGCCACACCATTTATTCCTCAGCAATTCTCACTGCCAAGCTTCTATTTGTCCACAATACATTTGTTCTTCCATGGCCCATTAGTTTTCCTGCACCAAGGCTGACCTTTGGTTTAAAGGACTTTCCTTTTTCTTTGGTACAGACAGCAACTGTCTCTTCCCCATCACCCAAATCCTACAGAGAAAGCAATCCTTCACTTTCCTGGCTAAGACAAGCTGACCACTTTGAGTTGTTCTTCACAGACATGACTCTTCCTTCCCTGTCCTCATCCCAGCACTATTATTTGTTCTATTTCCAGATGACGTTTCAGATCTGCTATGATGGAGAGTGTTTCTGTAGCACGGGTGAAAACCCTCTCCCGTTGCCCTGTAGGATGACACTGCCGACTTTCCGAGTTACAACACACCAGCTGGCTTATGATCAGAGTGAATGAGGAACATGATGACTTCAGTATACAATTACTCATTTCCAACTGATAAGCTCCTGGTTTATAGAGTTTGGGGTTTTTAATTAGTCTCCAAGCGCTTTTGTCCTGCCAAATGTAATCTCATTGGGGTTACTGCAGCATTCAAGGTTATCCCTGCTGAAGACTTCAGAGAAATCATGAACTCACTGAACTTTCCACTAGCTGCTAAAACAGGAGTCTCTGTACTGCTCATACCTACAGACATTAACTGCAAAGAGAGGGGGTTGGAACTGGATGGCCTTAAGGTCCTTCCCAACCAAAGCCATTCTGAGATTCTATCACTTGCACACACCAATACAAAGCCAGCTCTTGGGCAGTTTCAGGGATCCCTCTCCCATTAGGCCCCAAGACTTTTCCAGGGGGTTTCCACAACCTGTAACAGCCCTTTTGCAACAAACCAACACAAACAGTGCGAGCAAGTGCTCAACTGACACAAACGGTAGCAACTTTACATGATGCTAATTTATGCCCACTAAGGTCCTATGTCATCATATTTACATTTGAAACGTCTTATTAATTTATACTGATTACACTGGCAAATTATAACCAATTATCCTATTTTGGAAGCACATTTCTATGAATAAATCTGATTATATCCATTAAAATGTGAAACTGATTTTGGGGTTATGACTTATTTTAATGGTACTTGTGAAATAACATCTCAGTAACAAGAATTCTTTACCTCCTCCTGGCTACTTGTAGTTTTTAACAGATTCACATGCTTATTTGCCTAATGAAGTCTAATATACACATTTGGATGTGATTTATAGAGCAGGGTCTGACTTCTGCCAGTAGTGATGGCTGAGTGACAGCAGTTATTTCATAAAAGTCTGGGTTGCTACAGAATTCTATGAATCTTTTGAAGCACTCCAATTGATAAAATAAGCACTCCAAATCAAACTAAAGCAGTCTTTGCAATAGATCGTCTAGAACAAGTAACACCTTTATTAACATAGTCACTCTGGAATATGAAACTCGGTTGATGCAAAAGACTCTGATACCGGCTAATAAAGAGATTATTTGTCTTCCGAAACAAGCTGCTTTGTTTCATCTGGTGTCTACTCAGTCAATGTTGGATAAACTCCCTTTCCTTGGAATAAAACTCAATTTCTAACTCTCTGGATTTTCCTTTTCTTTTGTATTATGACAAATTCCTCTGTTCTGTGTTCTGCATACACACCTGCCAGAGGGCAAATGACATACTTCAGTATCGACTGCATGGAAAGAGAGAGCCCTAAGGATGAGCTGCTCCGGCTGGAGTTCCAGAGTATTTACCTGGTATTTTAAATCCCCTGTTTGCCAGTATCTCTTCAGTAAAGTTATTAATGCCCTGAGTTTATTCATATCCCTCTGGTCCATTAACACTGGAAGTGATGACAGAATATGTATGTACATATATTGTGTATTATGACAGAAGTGATCCTCAGTACCTCACAGCAATGAGGCTGCTACTGACGGCACAGGGTTGCTGATCAAGACTCCAAAGACTTTCTGCTATTTAACTCTTACGGATCCTTCCAATCCTAACAACCTTCTGTTTAGCTTAACAGGAAACTGAAGAGGACCATAGTTTTGAATTGGACCTTCAGAGAACTTAAATCAGTTTTATCCAACAGTAAAAGTGCCAGAGGCCCATGGTAAATGGCCACACTAAGCAGATAAAATAACCTGCCTCATTTAAGAGTCTTATTTAATCCCTTTAACTCAAGAACTTGCTCATTTTAAACCCTGAAGGTTTTAGATCCCCTCCAAACTTAATCTCTAAATACTTCTACTACAGATGTAGATGTTTGCTACCTCTTTGCATCTTGCAAAGTTATTCCACTCAGTGAAATGGCAGAGCAGCAAGTTTCACAGCTGAACTATGTGTTATTGCAGGAAAAAAAGAGGATTTCCTTAGATCCATTTTGCATGTGCCATCTGCCAACCACTACCCTGCAATATGAAACTATGCTATGTTACTAGGGTAATTTAACTTTCCTAGATCATCTTTGTCATACTTTTTTGCCACATAAAAAGTAGTAATACTTACATCTACTATATTCATCTGAAGAACGCATATATATCCTTAAAGCATTTTGAGATCCTTGTAAGAAAAACCATTACACAGCACAATTCTCTTTGCTAGGTATCCTCCTACCTGTTTCATAGAAATGTGTTAAAAGATCCTCCTTTTCAACGAAGCGTTGATAAAGCCAGTGTGTAAGAGCTTCAGGCTCTGCAGGTACATCTTTAACTGGGAAAACCCTACCAAAGAAACAAGCATAAATTAAACCTAGGCAACATGTGATGAGCAAAGCTCTTTCCTTCTGCCCAGCCCACCCCAAAACACAGAGAACAAGAGCTGGGTATAAACCTAACCGCATGTTTCGTTTTCTCTCCAACTCACAGGTCACAGAGGTATTACAGATACTCAAGTGGAATATTTCAGGTTACCAGCCAAATACACATAGGCACTATCAACACCTCTCAAATGTGCTCCATCATTTGATCAAAGCTGAAAAGCTGCTGGGGCTTTTTCAAATACAAACCCACCGCACTACTGTTATCCTTAACATAATACAAACCAAGCAATGAAGCTCCTGCTTCAGAAAAGACTGAGAAGGTCTGTCTGCAGCTTTGAAGAAACAGTTCTCAACAGGCAAAAGCCATGTAACAGCATCACTAAGGACCAACATATGTCTGACCTCTGTGCTTCCCAAAGGAGGCAGCATCTTGTCTGAAATGTCTAAGGCAGGTTCTACATTGAAAACTGCTCACGTGAAGTGTACTCAAGTATTGCTACTCTAATTTAAAAACCCCAGTGGAGGAATCATCAGTGTTTTGGTGCTTCTATGTTGAATACTAAGGGTCTACTTAGAAAATCAGCTATCCAGGGCAGAAGTCACATCCAGAACCCCCAAATAACCCACCCTACCTCACAGAATTTCAAGTCTTACAGTAATGGTGCAGTCTTCTCAATAGACCCCAAGTGCCTAAGGGCCCTTATGGAGAAGAACTTACATACCTGCTGTGTTTCACTGGGAGGCCAATGCAGCAGAGATTTGTGTATCAGGCTACCCTGAAAAATTCATACTCTGAAATGTAAGACCCTGACTGTGGGTTTCCTTTTCAGGTGAGCTCCCTGTCATCTACACCATGCTTGTACTGTCATTAATGGGGTTTTAATTTCAATACAGTCTTGACTGATTGGAAAGAATCTGAAGGTCACAATCATGTGGGCAGTGTCTGAACAGATATGGGAATATCAAATACAGAAACGGGAATATCAGGCACAGAAACAAGACGCTCCTGAAGAATGCTTCTGGTGCTGTTTTCAACATCTTTGCTTGTTAGGTTGCCAAATCATCTGTCCCTGCTCCTTTCAGTTTGATGCATGGAAAAATAAGCTGTAAGTGGAGGAGAAAAGGAGCAAAGTGTTGCTCTAATGAACCTGGCTTCAGTATACAGACAGAACTTGAATATAAAGAGATGAACAGTTACATTTACTGACTATGGCCATTGACCTGAACTCAGGTATTTCTGTAACCTTTGCAGCAATTCTACACTGTGGAGTTCTCTGTGCTCTAGTAAAGCCAGGCTCAGTAACTAGAAATTTGCAACTGTTAGTAACATACAGCTTGAAGGAAAGTCTTCACCAAAGACAAACATGATGAAGTGGCTGGCGGTGCAGTAAACAGCTCAAGTCTTCAGCGTGCATATTAAGAACAATGACAAAGACAGGCAATAAGGAACTGTTTTATCTTGAAGCCCAGATGTTGTACAGCAAATTAAACCATAGAAAGGCAAGGAAAAAACACACGCCCTGAGAAAGGGCCGTATCTGTTGAAGCTATAACAGTGAGCCAGACTTATTCTCTGTCCCCAGACATAACCAAGCTGCCAAGCACTATTTTTACTCTCTTCTGCCTATCTGCTGCAAAGAGATAAAGAGACTCAGCAACCGAATATTGTGTTTCACAGTGTATTTTTGAAGGCCAGATGCCTGCTTACGCAAGTTCAAAGATGGCTCAGAACTAACAGGATGCCTGTGTGGGCTCAGGACAGAAGTCTAGGGTTACCTGGCTTTGCTGTCTGTAAGCTGCAGATATGCTCCATGTCCACTGCTCAGTTACCTAATGGGTAACAACTCTACAGCTCAATAAGCAAGTAGGCCTGGTATTTACCCAAGAATGCACCTTCCAGTCCAAAAACATCACAAGATCTTACAAGATACTCATTAGAAGCAATCGATGAGCTGGCATGTTAATGGAGCGGCAACGCAGTGTAAGCGATACCCGTATTGCCAGAGGTTAATGGAACGCAGCACACCACTTTCCTGCTTGAATCCATGGAGGAGGCTCTTGAATGAATCAATACAGTAGCAGAAGATTTGAACCTCTGGATATCAACTCTGCTTCTTTAAAAGTTGAAGAAGCAATCACCCAGTTGGAATGGATATTAATGCAGAATGGAAAACAACTGGTTTTCCAGCAACACTGCCGCAATTTAGCAATGGTAAGTACAAGGGTATTTAGAAGCATTTTCAAATGTATTTTTACATTATCCAGAGTTATTTTTAGAAGCAGAACATTCTTACTAATGAGTGAGCTAAATCAGAGATGAAATGTATATTACAAATCCTTCCGCTCTGGAAACAAGCCCATCCTGCACTAGACAAGGTGAAGCTAATCCTCCCCCCCCCCCCCCCC
>NDXB01004205.1:0-14636 GCA_002631895.1 Agapornis roseicollis | reverse complement strand
CCCCCCCCCCCCCCCCCCATATTTATTCTAAGCACACTGCCAATATCATCATTCTCTGGCCATCAGCTGGCATCTGTGTTTTGTAAGAATGCTCTCTTTAAAGAGCCTGGTTTCAGGGAAGGTAACGGAGAAAGTCCTTTTGACACACAACTATGCAGATGACCCACGATAACAGTGGAAAGCCGTTGCTCTGACTGGAGCAGGGGCATCCCCAGCCATCACCTGTGAGATCTGGCAGGTCTCGCGTTCAGAAGTGCAGGAAGGAGTTCCTTCTTTCCAATGAGACAAGTAGGCAGGTGTCATTGTGGTCAGAGCATGAGCATCATCACAGCTTTACACCACCTTTGGGTATCCAGCATCAGGACCGCCACTAAAAGCAAGCAGCTTGCTGATCTCCTCAGGGAAAGAAAAGGTTATCATCACATAGGACTGTCCTGACAAGGAACACAGGTAACAGGTAGTACCTGAAGGTTCAAGCTCCTCTTGGGCACTTCAATCTTTCTAGCTTTTGGACAAAACTAACCTCACACTACATGAAAGTAAGAACATCTTTGTTTACTGGTGTGGCAAACATTTGATAGCACTGGATAAGCTGACTTGACCAGGAAATTCAAGTGGATTGGCAACACCTCCTCTGATTTCTCCTCAAGGGGGCAGCTGCTTTGCTATCATCGGGGTTGGGGGGGCTGAACAGCAGTAAAAGCAATGCCACCACAACCTGCAGCCTGAGAAGTGGTGGTGGAAGTAAGGATGTATTCTGATGGGAGTCTGCAAAGCTGTCTCAGTCGTGAAGCATCATCTGCTAGCTGGAGGTTACCTGTCCACAACTGCGAGGTGGCAATGGCTGTGGGACACCCCATGTAGGTGATTGAGGGACATCAACTTTCTTAAACCACTACGCAGATGTGTACCTATGTCCAAAACCAGAACATATGTGCACAAATGACAGTCCAGGAAAGAAGAAAGGATTTTAAACGATACAACTGGTGGCACACACAAGGAATCACGGAGACACAGCTACTCACAGGCCATTTCCCAAAAGATGCCAAAAGACAGTTTCAGAAACAATCTCTTTTAAATGGTGCTTAATGGAGAAACAGCCTCTGATTCTGCATTAGAATTCTAAAGCTCCTAGATGCCAACTTTAAGTAGTAGTTGCCTTTCATTACCTGTCCTACCCTGAATACAAGTTCTTTATTACCCCCTAATAATCATACTTGTAAATCATAATATTACCTGCTGTTTCAATGACTCTCTAAGTAACCTCAGCACGATGAAAGCTGCTGGTACCTCTCAGGCATGACCAAAAATAAGTCACTTGCATAAATAAAGCATCGTAAAATACATTGCCAACTGGATGCCCTTCATGGACATTTCTGTGAGGCTCATTCAGCAACCACAGTGTATTCCATCTTATTGATAGCCAGGAGCCTCCTCAACTTCAATAAATCTGTATCAATGTGGACACAAAAAGGAAGCAGCAACTGAAAGCTTGTTTCGACAACTGAAGCAGAGCTGAAAGCTTGTTTCAACAGCAGCATGGCACAAAAAGTGTAGGAGGAAAGAAGGTGACGTCGTACTCCTCGCACTATGGCACAAAGACAGCTGAGTTAGCTGGAAACAGCATGGTACTTTCACGCAGCATGAATTTCCTACTGAGAGGTGTCCCTGCCCATGGCAGGGGTTGGAACTGGATGCGCTTTAAGGTCCTTTCCAACCCAAACCATTCTATGATTCTATGAAGTGCAGCTATCCTGTGGCTGGCTCTGCCTTCGGGCCTCAATCACTATCACACAAGGAAAAGTGGGATATGGTCATACAAGGGCATTTTGCTGTCATACATCAATTCCTCACTCTGACTACTCTAAAAGGGGAAAAGCACGTTTAAATCCTGATTCTCCTTGCATACAGTAGAGATGGCTTCTGGTCAAACTATTCTCCAAATTACAACGTGCAAATTTTTATGGCACTAAATAAAGGAGAATGGGTGAAAAGCCAACAATCCAGACACATCTGATAGATACTTCATGAACATCTTAGAGGACATCTCTGTCAAACAGAAGAGCAGAAACACCTCTGACTTTTTTGTCTTTGGAAGATGTTTCTGGCATATCCATCTTTCTAAAGATGAAGCCCACTTTACCTTGGCTTTCCTTTACTCACAGAGTTTGTTTCAAAGGGTTAAATGCACCAACTTTCAAAGGGACATCTCAGGGCTCGGCACAGCACAGGCCTTTCGTACCTCGGTCACTTGCCTACACTGGTACGGACAAAGAGTAGTTAATACCCAGTTGTAATCAATGTTAAGAACTGCTGAGGAGCCACCTTGAATGCGTGACCTGCACAGTAAGTGCTGGTGTTCCCAGCTGACAGCCCCATCGCTCTTACAGCAGTGTTTTGATCTCCACATACAGGATGAACTTAAAGAAGTAGTTCAGATTCCCTGGTCAAGTCTGCAGCTACACAGCTCTGGTGCATCAGCCTCCACCCTGTGGCTTGACTGGCTTTCAGGGAGCAGCACCATACAGAAACCTCCCACAACTGCTCCAGAGCAAGATCTCACATGGGGACAGGCTTGAGACATTACTGTACTTTTGGACCTAGGGAGCACATAGACAAAGCTCCTGAGGAACAGTTTTGCACTCAGTTTACCTATAGTTTCAAACATAAGCTCTAAGACATTGATGTCAACCCACTGGCCTTCAATCCTGGAGAAGGTCCAATAAATGGATAGCAGAGCTGCAAGCTTTGCTTTAACATCAGAAACCCTCCCTGAGGGAACAATTGTTCCTTAACTCTTCCCTGTTCAGCATCCCCAGCTTCCCAGGCATATCTCACAGGATCTCAGTGGTACCAACAGCTCTGCTCATCAATGCATGATGAACTCATTTCATCAATGTATGATCTAAAGCTGTCAAAACGCTGAAGGTGTCCATCACATTACAGCATTCTGCTAAAAGGACAGCCCCTTTCTGAGAGAAGTCAGGCTGCCTGGGGAGAACCAAATACATACAAACCATCAGTTGCTGCAATGCCCTGAGGGGAATCCAGCAGGAAAATTTCTGTGTATGCAACAGAAAAGGATGATGCAACGTGAGTAAATTCATGCACGCACACTGTTCAGTCCCTCTCCTCCAATCCTGCTATGGATAAATACATTCTTTACATAAAACAGGAAAAGATTTGTAAAGCCACACGAAGTATCTAAAAATAACTGTTACTGTCAAAAGCATTGAAGGTGAAAATTCACCACATTCATTCCAAGCTGCAGCTTTAATTCCAGATGCATTAAAAGGTCTTAGCATATGATAGCCAGATGATATGCTACCTCTGGACAAAAGGATACAAAAGCGATATGACTGTTTGGGTACAGAACTATCAAGCAGAAGGGTTGCAGAAGGACCTGACCATAGCTGCAGATGAAACGAAATACCAGTAAATGCAAGGCAAGTAATACTGGGGAAGGAAAAAGCACCAGCAGCTACACATACACTGCCACAGCCTCTAAGATCAGCTATTATTACCCTGGTCAGTGATCCTGAAATCACTGTGAGGAAAGTCAGGATGTCAGCCTCAGAACTAATTATACTAATACCAGAAAAGGTATAGACAAAAGCAGCAAGATAATCAGGGAAAGGCTTTTGTGTAAGGATACAGCAAGCAGATGAAATCTTGAGAGGCTGGGAGGGGGACAGGGGCAGCTGAGGCAGGATACGAGAAAGCTGTGTAAAATCACAGGCCACAAGAGGACATCGCTGAAGGGCAATTCATCCAGTGATGGCAGCACGTGGGAACACAGGGTGCACCCAGCAAGGGGAACATGTGGAGAACCCAATACAAGCAAAAAGGAAGTGGTCCTGGCTGCCACCCCTAAGGACAGCCATGGGAAAGAAAGCTTAAGCACATTAAAAACTGTATGGGACAAGGTGATGAAGGCCATGTCCATCAGTGAGTGATCCAGATGCGATGCCAGCTCTGAACACAGTACAGTCACCCTGTGCTGAAGTGCTGAGGGACCTGCTCTAGGCCAGGGTACTTTGTTAAACACATCTTTAGGAACTGCTACCCTGCATCCAACGACAGCTGTTCCAGTCCAGAGGACACATGCTGAAACTTGATGTGCCAATTTAGAGTACTATCAGGACTGAAAAGGTAGCCAAAGCTCCAGTTAAACCCAAGACAGTTTTTGTTTCAGAGGTACGACATCCAGAGCTCAGCCTTCAGAGACAGGCTGCTGCGTTAGCTTCCAGTTGGGGCATACTTCAAATGGCTTTTCAGGTGTCAGCTGTAACAACTAGAGGTTATGTTTTAAAGAAAGCAAACCAAAAATATCCTATAGAGAGGCTTGGCCCTGGCTAAAGCAGGGATTTAGAGCCTATGGTAGAGAAAGAACCAAACTTACACTGACGAGAAACCATTTCTAATGTTTTTATCTTAGGATTTTAGTGCTGCAAGAACAGGAGCACTCAAGTTCAGTGCAAGGAAGGTTACATCATCTTTATGCTTGTGCTCAAAAATAGGTTTCAAATATACACATTTAGAAGCAGGAAGTTAATTCAACTTCAGATAACTTCGTTAAAGGAAGTATTTTTGGCAGTACCCTTCAGTAAAAATCTAAATACATTCAACTTGCAATTATCCCAGAGATCTGGAAGAGCACAAAGGTGACCTGGATAAAGCACAATAAATATGATGGTCTTACATAAGTGTAAGTATGTTCACCTTCCGAAGAACTTGAAGGTAGAGTTCTATAAAAAGCAGGCACAGATTTAAGCATGGCTGTGGAAAGGAGCTCCCCTGAGCACCCTGGACTTTGCATCACACAACAGTGACACAGCAGTGATGCTGCAGAAGGTCATTCCCAGTTAAACTGCCACCGAGGGATGCCTGAAAGCTTAATGGAAAAGCCTAAAAGCTCCCTAAAGCAGTAAAAGGGAATTCAGACTAAGTAACGCAATTCTGGTGATCAACTTATTTGGTATAGGAAGAGAGTTAAAATACTTCTGGAGATTTCAGACTTGCAATTGACTGCAAACCAAAAGCAAAATGCAACTTCTCCCTCCATTAGTTCAGTTCTTGAGACAAAAAGCCGCTAAGGAGGGAAGTTTTAATATCCCATCCCCAGTGTCAGTGAGATTTATTACTAATTCCCAAGTGCTGCTCTGCTCAACTATTAAGAGTATGCTTTGGAAAAGCTGTTATTCCTTTGTCAAAAAGACAAATACAACACATTATAATCTCTCAGGAAGCCTGTTATTAAATAACACAGTGATTTTTAGCTTGTTGTTATCATTAAGTAAACAAATAAAAAAGAATCAAGCTGGGTTTACCAGCACCTTAATATGACAGTGGAAAAGGACGACTCAGCCATCAGACATATTCCCCATAACTATATCCAGCCACAGGACATTAGTCAAGGACTGTGCTGAGATATCAAATGGTCACTGAACTTTTCAAATGAAAACTATGCTGAGTTTAGATACCATGAGCTGCTCACCTGTGTGAGACACATACAAAAGCCATTGCTACTGATTTCCCATATCCTGAAACATGCTCTTAACTCATTTGTGGAAACGTGTTTCTTGGTATTCTAGTTCAATGTAAAAGTAGGTGGTTTCTTTCCTACCTGTAATGTACATGCGTCACCGTTGGCTGTCGGTAGCCAAGAATCCAAGTCTGGATGTCTAGAGGTTCACCTTTGGGATACGCGATGGTTGCATCTATCACCCACTGGAGGCCTTTTGATTTGCTCTCTAAGAACAAAAAGACACATGGTGTATTAAAGCAATCAGTGCACGGCACTTACTTGACAGCTACTCCATTTTTAATAGCACTTCATGAGGTGTGAGACACAAAAAACGAGAGGCAAACCCACCAAATCCAGATTTCACCACAGAGCACAGAAACGCTCTTAAAGACTTCAGCCAGCCCAACATTTTCCTTTTAGCATTATTTTTGTTGTTCTCACACATTGTAGTACTCAGAATGGAACAAGTTCACCCCCTGGGTATGAGCGCAGTCATGTAACATGGTCCAAAAGTCAGGTGCTTCCCCCTGTTCACCAAAGGCAGAACTTCAGAAATAGATATCAACTTTCTCGGTCTGCATTTTAAGCACATTTACAACTGGGCCTCTGTAAGAGCTCGCAGTTACAGCTCCCTGATGAAGCAACAGCCATGCAGATCCCTAAAGGGTCTTGAAAATCTGAGTTAGGAGATAAAGAGGAAATGCACCACGCTGCATATTACAGACAAGAAAACAACCCATCAAAGATGGAAAGTTTTTGCAATGGAGAGGAGAATGCATCCCCAAGGTCCCACAAGGACTGATCCACCAGTACATGTTCACATGCTGCTCAGCACAGGTTGACACTAAAAATAGGATCAAAGTAGGTGAAATAGCAAAGATTATGCTTCATAGCAAATAGCTATGAAGATTACTCAGGATTACTTTAAATCCACACATAGGTCACTCCCAGCAAG
Source organism: Agapornis roseicollis (assembly GCA_002631895.1). Classification (NCBI taxonomy): domain Eukaryota; kingdom Metazoa; phylum Chordata; class Aves; order Psittaciformes; family Psittacidae; genus Agapornis; species Agapornis roseicollis. Next base: position 8,154 of record NDXB01004205.1, on the reverse strand, counting down.
AGTCAAGGTCAGACATCAACCTAGCCACGACCTCTCTCTGGCATGCTTTTCATTCCTAGGTTTGAAAAGAGGGAGAGCAGAGATCTGGAAAGCAAACCAGGAAGGAGGGCACATGACCAAGGTGGCACCTGGAGTCAGCATTATGTCTGTTCTGTGGGAACTGGAGCTCTCTTGTACCTGAGGTCATGTTATGTTCAGGTTATATACAGTAACATGCTTACTTCGTGCTTAATGCACTAGTATAGGAATACGCTTACATCATATCCAGCAGCATCTTAAAGCATTTAAAGAGCTGACTGTTGAAAACAGCCACCTGTTGGCAGAAGCATGGAAGAGGTGTTAAGGTTTTAATACCAAATACAAGACCCTGCAAGCCTGCAGTTGAGATAGCTATGAAAGAAATGTGACAGGTTGACAAAAGCACCGTCAGCAGGAAGAACATGCACGGGGAAAGACTGCTCACCGCTGTTCTCAGTGCAACAACAGACATATTCAACATGGAGCCAAGAGGAAAAGTTTTCAGAGCAAACAGAGAAGTGATTCTTTGCGCAGAGGGGGATGAAACTGTGGCAAAACTTGCCAAAGGAGGTCAAGGATGCTGAGAGCTCAAGAGGAAATTGGAGATGTACATGGAAGGAGGGTTAACTAAACAGGCAGAAACCAACCACACTGGAAACAGTCAGAAACCAGGACAGCTTAGACTGCCTATAAGGAAGAAGTTCTTTACTGTAAGGGTGCTGAGGCACTGGAATGGGCTGCCCAGGGAAGTTGTGAATGCTCTATCCCTGGCTGTGTTCAAGGCCAGGTTGGACAGAGCCTTGGCTGACGTGGCTTAGTGTGAGGTGTCCCTGTCCATGGCAGGGGGGCTGGAACTGGATGATCTTAAGGTCCTTTCCAGCCCTAACTATTCTATGATTCTGTGCATGATGCACATCTGCTGTGTTCCCACTTAGGAATCCTGACACCCACTACCAGCCCTTGACAAGACACTGGGCTAGACAGATGTTTGGTCTTGAGTTTGGCATAAGAGCTACCACATACCTAAAGACACCTGCAACCCCCAGTCTAAGGCGCACTCTAACCCCATAGTTATTTACACCAAATAGAGCAAACGTGCAAGGGCTGACTCTCAAGTTTCTGCTTGCATTTCAGTTAACTTACCTTGCGCTTAATTCCATTGAGTATGAGAAGACAGTTACAGCAACACTATCACATCCACCTATCAGTTATTTTAACAAGCAGATAGTGTTTTCAGGGTGTCTACTCAACATGGAGTTGTCCTGCTTTGCTCCAAACACACATACACTACCTGAACAAGGCAAGACAGTACCTCCTAGGTGATAAGTTATTATAGCTATTCCAAACTTTGATGCAGGGCAAGCTACACAGGTCAAGCTGAAACATCCAGTGATCATTGTAAAACCCTGACAGACACATGGAATGAGAACACGAGGTCCCATTAGAGGCTCCAGGCTTGCCAGCATCATGACAGAGTGCTTGTCAAGTCTCTCTTAAGAAGAGCACTAACTACAGAGTCCTTCATCTTAAAAGTAGCATTGTACTAGAGACAAGCCAATATGAAATTAATAGTAAATCCACAGAAGGATTCATTTAGAAATGGATTTCGGAACAAAGCCATTCAATTTATTATTTTCCCAGATGTAAAGGAAGAATGGCTGAAGATAAACAAATTGTCTAAGGGAGTAAGTACGCAACAAAGATCATTAATTGCAATTAAAAAGTGCCAGATGAATATGGGCACATTATCCTATTTACAGTAAAATGTTTTAAAATCATTTATTAAATATTCAGCTAGTGTCTCAAACTGTTCTTCCAGTGGATAATGGTTCAAACTTCATTCCGGGAAGGCTCCCGCAGTCCTCTTCTGTGCCCATTTCCTACCTTCTGCTTTTGAGGAGCAGAGCTGCTGCATGTATCCCTCAGACCAGCTCCAAACTCAGTTCCAGCCCCTTCCAGGGTAGGGTGGGGAGATAAACCAACCTCTGCCAGCCTACCAGGAACCCAGGTTAGGAAACAAAACTGTAAGTTTCTGCAGGCAAGGTCAGCCTCCATAGACTCTCCTGCAGAGTGAGCAGGTCTTAGTGCACCTACATCCACGTGTAATTACCAAGACGTGCTCTCAAATCACAGCCATAGGCACACTTTTGCACGCTCTGGCTTAACATAAGCCTTACCTAACCATCCAAGATCCCACACTGCCAAAAACCACCCCCCAAGTCACCAAGGACTACAGAAAGTTAATTGTAAAGCAAATCCTGCTGTCTTTTTTGGGGGATGCTACTTAGTTGTGTCCTGCCCTGACGCTCTAACAGAAACTGAGACTGAAAAATAAACAGAAATCTACATCCAACACAAGGGGTAGGACCTGAGTACCTCTGAGGACGTTGCTTTCAGGCCTAAGTAGACCACTGAACAAGAATAAACCCTCTTATTTCTAAATGGAGTACGCTAACAGGAACTCAGAACAGAAAAAATGCTGCATTAGTTACAATATAAAATCCCAGAATGGTTTGGGCTGGAAGGGACCTTAAAGCTCATCCAATTCCAACCTCCTGCTATGGGCAGGGACCCCTTCCACTGGAGCAGCTTGCTCCAAGCCCCTTTGTCCAACCTGACCTTGAACACTGCCAGGGACGGGGCAGCCACAGCTTCTCTGGGCACCCTGTGCCAGCGCCTCAGCACCCTCACAGGAACAGCTTCTGCCTTAGATCTAACCTGAACTTGCCCTGTTCCAGTCTGAACCCAGCACCCCTTGTCCTGTCGCTGCAGTCCCTGATGAAGAGCCCCTCTCCAGCATCCTTGCAGCCCCCTTCAGACACTGGGAGCTGCTCTGAGGTCTCCAGGCAGCTTCTCTTCTCCAGGCTGAACAGCCCCAATGTTCTCAGCCTGGCTCCATACGGGAGGTGCTACAGCCCCTGCTCATCCTCGTGGCCTCCTCTGGACTTGCTCCAACAGCTCCATGTCATTCTTACACGCTGTGAATCACCTTCTAGCACAAGTGGAGGATTCTGCTGTCTCAAATTGCCTCCAAATGCTGCAGTCTGATTCTTTTTCAAGAGAACATAAACCTTCAGGAAAGGCCTGCAGGCACCTGTCCTACACAGCTGCATCCAAACCACACAGTAAGAATGGATCTTAGTGTGAATGGTACATATTTGTTTTGGAAGTGCTGAGACAAGACTTAACAATCACAACAGTAACTTTCAGGGTTAGACATAAAAACCAAAAATCAAATAAAGCTTATACAGTTTCCTAACTTGTGATTTTTCCTTAAACTCACCAGCAGAGGCAAATATGCACAGCTATCTTCTTCCTTATTTTTGCTCTAGCTGTAGATTCACTAAGTTGCTTCCTACTTAGTTATGAAGAAAATTACTGTCAGCATTATCAAGACATCCAGTGCTCTGCTGTCCTCTATGGTCCTTTCACAGCAGACACTTGCCTGTCTACAACCACAAATTTACTGTGCTTCAGAGCTCCTCTTTGTCCCCTCTATGTCCTCCCTGGGATTACTCTCATTTGACTGTCACAGGACTCTTCAAACCCACCAGATATCATCAGTGTTTTTACCACTGAGAAAGAGAGTAGGTTATGAAGAGAGGCTTCAGCAGGAAGACTTGCATCCAACCAAGCTGTGGAGCAGGGCAACGGAGCTGGGGCAGGGCCTGGAGCCCAAGTGTGATGGGGAAGGTCCTGGGGGGTTCAGTCTGGAGAAGAGAAGGCTCAGGGGGGACCTGATGGCTCCCTACAAGTGCCCCACAGGAGGATGGAGCCAGGAGGGGCTGGGCTCTGCTCCCAAGGAACAAGGGATGGGACAAGAGGAAGCGGCCTCCAGCTGCCCCAGGGCAGGTTTAGATGGAGCTGAGGAACAATTCCTCCCCCACAGGGTGCTCAGGCATTGGAACAGGCTGCCCACGGCAAGGCTGCAGGCACCGGCCCTGCAAGGGTTCAGACCCCCTGAGTACCATGGGGCAGGGGTGGCCTTGGCAGGGATGGGGAAGGGTTGGACTGGGTGAGCTTAAAGGGCTTTTCCAACCCAATAGATTCTGTGATTCTGTAATACTGCCAGATTGCATCCAGAGTGGAAAGGAACACACCAGCCAGGCACAGACCTAAGGACCACGTTTTCCACTTGGAAAGGAAAATATTTACTAGCATTCACTAGTATTCAGGTGTGGTTTCCTGAACACTTACATCACTCCAACAGCAACCAAAAGACACTGTTGCCTTCCCCTGCATAGCAATGCGTTCTTGTAACTCATCCTTTGTCCTTGTGTGTTCAACTGGACCACTGACCTTAAAATTAATGTTTTGCCCCAAAGATCAGCTCTCAGACTGAACATCTTACTCATCATCCCAAGATCTCTCCATGACAAATCACCTGGAACAAAACAAGAAGCCCTTCTTCCTGGAGAACAAAAAAAGCAAGCCTTCCCACATTGCTCCTAACAGTGAATCAAAAAGTCTGATTTCAATAAAACCAACCAATTCTGAAGGCCAGTGTCCAGCTCTGCAGAGGGGAAAACCGAATTTCTCTTAGAATAAGCATCAGAACTGGATGTACTGCACTGCAGCTGAAAATAGCAAGATAAGATTTCGGTATGCCTCTAACGGAGCTCATAGCAACCTCTTATCAGGCAAAAAGCTGCTGCATAGGAAAATAAAGCAGACTTCAAAAAACATACTAGAGCAATATTGATCAAAACTAAGCTCTGGAATGCCTCTATTCAGCGAACAATTGCTCCGAACTCCTTCAAAGTACCAACTATTTGGGAGGACTTAAATACCTCAGCTTCATTACGTATCAAATAATGTATTACTCTTCCCTATCATATAAAGTTTACTTTCACTTCTCTTGCTCATCCCTTTTGTTTTCATACACACCACTCTGATAGAATGACAGCTAAACACACACCTCTCCTCCCTATTTTTGCCCACTCATCTTTCCTGCTGTCTTCTGGATAGGATGGAGAGCAGTGGTTCCATGCATTTCTGAAACAACACCTTCATTTGGACCCAGTTAGGCCAACCACCACCAAACACTCATTTCTCTGGAGGCTGACTCATGTCACTCAAAAAGCACCCGGTCTGATGTTCCGCTAAGTTGATGGCGAAGAGTATGAAAACATTAAGCTGGTATTTGATGAGTGCTTTTGGTCCCCTTCCAGCCTGTAACTAATTGAGGAACTCCTCACTTTCCTACCTTTTTACCTTTGAGACAGGAAGAAATGGAACAGGAACAGGTCAAACTCTTCTCCTTGAAAAACGTGAACTCTCAACAAGGCCTATTCTTTTTCTCTCTTTTAAACCTAAAACCTTCTAAGACAACAAGGACTTCCTTCAGCCTTGCTTTTCTGATAACGTAGCCTGAAAGGAAATACTCTGATGTATTCCACAGCTTCATTTTCAGCTGATTTAAAGGATTCCCTCCACTCCTGGAAAGTGCATCATCTCCATCCATTTCCTATGTTGACAAGATTATCTGGAAGCAATTTCTGCCTGAGGCTTCCTGCTAACCCTGAAACTTGAACAGAAAAAAACCAAAGCCTTTTGCATCTGTGGCTTCATTAGTACGAATCTATGGTTCAAACTCCTAAATGATTATCATTGTTTGGCTCTGGAAATCCCAGCACCACCCATCACCAAGAAACCACTTCAACCCCCCAGCCACCATTTCTATAACAAGGAACAATCCACAACCTAGGTGAAGCAAGATTTAACCCTGCAGTTAAACATGCCAAGAAGTTAATTATAAAAATGGAGAAACTAAAACCAGCAAGCCACGTAACTACAGACATCATTTATATCCCGGCTATACCCTCCCCTTCAGCCCAGGTATCCCACAGTAGTAATGCTGAAGGAATGTTCTTATTCCCTCATAACTCTTTTAAGATAGGACGGCCAAACCCATCCTTCAAATCTAGTCACCAGCAACAAAGCAGACAGTTCCCATCAAAATCTGTAAGGAACAGAAGAACTCAGTAGACCATAGTTCAAGAGGAGGAATAAAATGCAGAGTACTGGATGCAAATAAACTTCTGAACCCAGGAGTAAGAATCTGGACATAGTTGGCATATTCCAGAACCACTATTACTACAGTTCCATACCATCATAAACCAGTGCATACCATCAAGCTTGCTCCAAGGCGCAGCCCGCCTTCTTGCCCACTTTGAGTGCTCATTCCGGGGTCTACTTTACCCATCATGTGCTCCAAGGCAAGCATTCATGCAGCCACACAGTAGACTCTATCAAATTAAAACTGTAGGTTTCTTTTTTGTCTCAACATCAAAAAATAAAGCTGGCGGAGCTAAAAGTAAGCATGAATCACGTATATAAATACAATGGTCCATTATGGATGCACCCTAACATCAAAACAGCCCAGGTCAACACAGTAATTCCAATCTTGGACATTCAATTGGCTTTTTCCCCACAAGAGCAAAGTGGTTTTTACCTCTTATCCCAGCACCTCCACTGGCTGGAGTTCCGTTTTCCTGTGGTGCTACGAGTGTCTCCAGGATTACTTGCGTTGCCCCAAGTCTTGGCAGGGTAACATGTTTCAGAAATGGCAAATTGTTTTTCCTGGCAAATGCCTGGCTCGTTTCTCGCCTCTTCCTAAGAAAGCCACCCTCTGGAAATAAAACAATCCATTTCCGATTGCGGCTCCTGTAATACTTCTCTAGATGCTCCTTGAGTAACACAAGCTGCTGATCACGGTGTGCTCTTCCCTGTAAGGATAAAACATCACCTAAATGAAGTGAATGCTTAAGAGCGGTAACATCAGCCAGAGAATGATTACATTCCGAAGAGTCTCTCTTGTCAGAGGTACAAATAAGCCCCTCAGACAATACAAACCAACTTTCTCCTCAGCGTACCCACTGGTGGCTGAGTTAATGTCACTTTGCAGAGAGGCTGAGAAAACCTTCCTGAAACTGGGAATGAAGCTCCTGATTGGATGAATCCTCTGCAAAAGGGAGATCCAGACCATAACTGGGAACATCATGGAAGAGGAGGATGTGTCTGCAGGATTCCCTAGCTGTTACTGCGTCTCAAGTTGGATTTGCTAAACTGAATTCTGCAAGCATAGCCTTGAGCTCAAGCTATGGTTCTGTGGTGTATCTATCATCAGGCATTTCTGCAAGCCAAACAGGATCTTTGCTTCCACTATTCTCTATGCACCTCTCCCCTCACCCCCAGCCTCTATTAGGATTGCAGAGGTAGCACAGACCTCGAGATGAGGCCTGAGTGGGGTTACCACAGCAGAACCACAGATTTCACCCAAATCTGTGGTGCTCAAGTGGCTCATTCATTTCTCCTCTCCTATGTATTAGCACAGCTTCTTCAGTTAGGGCAGCCAGATGTGCCCTTCATTACTGCAGGAATGCCACATCCTACACCATGTTGCACAAGGCTCCATCCAACTTGAGCACTGCCAGGGATGGAAGGGAAGGAAAAGGCTCTACCTGCTTACATTAAAGAGCAATATAAAAATCCCTCAGTTAAACCAGTGCTTTCTCACCAGACCACAGGACTTCAGGGTAGCACAGGAGTTAAGGAAACAGCAAACAGTAATCTTTTCACATGCTAGACATTAGAACTCTCCAAAACCTAAACAAACCTAACAAATACGACTGGTGAATCAACTGCAGTTTAGCAGATCTGTGAGGTTTCAGATGATTCTGCAATACAAAAAAAAGCCCAAGGGACTAAATGGGAGAAGGAAGTGTTTGAAAGCACCCACGGCTAGGTAAAACCATGGAAGATAAAACACAGTTAACATATTATCCAGAAAGAAGAGAAAACCAGTCATACAGAAGCAGCTCCTTAGTACACTCAACTCTTGAAGACCATGGCTAGTTGATCTCCATCACAGGGCTCAGCCTTCTTTTCTTTAGAGGAAAGAAAAGCAGCAGCAAGAGACTGCTGACAAATCCTTTAGGATGCACTTTGCATCACGGGTATGGCAAGGCACTGACAGTCTGTTTCCAGTAAACTCTTCAATGGGAGAAGAGAAAAAACTGGTTGTGCCCAGCAGGTCGAAGGAGGTGATCCTGCCCTTCTACTCCGCTCTCATGAGACCTCACCTGGTGCATTGTGTGCAGTTCTGGTGTCTTCAACATAAAAAGGACATGGAGC
>NDXB01004204.1:0-16929 GCA_002631895.1 Agapornis roseicollis | reverse complement strand
GGTTATATAGGTATACAAGCAAGAAGTCCTGTGGAGGAACTAACTAGAAGCTGCAAAGACCACTCTTTACAGCACCATAATTTCTTGCTGTGATGTACCCATCTTGTCATGCAAAATTAGTTAGCAAATATGTTATATTAGATTTTCCAAAGCCTATTTTCCCCCATGCTTTGTACCATTCATATATCTAAAAAAAATTCTTTACAAGTTTTAATTTGAAATCCTTAACAAGGTTCAAACAAGAGACTCTGACTATTTATCAATTGACATTTATCACAGTAAATCATAAAGCAGTAAATCATAAAGCAGCTGTGTTTCAGAAAGAACACATTTCCATGGATGAGAGTTAGCAATTTCAATTAACAAATTCATAAGTATCACCTTCAAGTTCAATATATGTCCAAGAATGCCATTAAGAGTGATCTCAACATACAACAGGTCTCAACTATTGACCTGTAATTGGCAAAACCCTTTTCAACTGTGTTGTATGGACAAAAAGATGCAGAATGCATACCAGATTTCAAAATGGACAGCGTAGCTGTACTTATTAAAGTACTACATTAACTGGAAAAATACATGAGCTAGCTCAAGGGCTTGTTTACGAAGAGTTAAATACGTCTTATACAACCTCACTGGGTTGTCAAAACAGAGTCCTTAAAGGAAAAAAATAATGGGAATTCTATCTGGTAGCAATGCAGCAGCCAGGCAGAACAGTTTGGTGCTTGGCAATCCCCTAAAACACAAAAGCAGGGGTCAGACAAGCCCTGAGGTCTTAAAAGAGGAAATTCCATGGAGCCTCACATTCTTCTGCTGTAATCCCTCACATGAGAGCCAGCTGAAGGAGTGGGTTTGAAGTCCAGCATTAGACTAACACAGTCCAGTGGAACTGCAGAGGGAGTCAGAACAGCATCTGGAGTGGGGGTACAACCTGAATTCTGAGCAATTTACCTTACTTAGCTAGTGCGCCAGCATATTCTGCATCAGCTGGAAACTCCTGGCTGTCACACTGCTTTCCATTAAACAAGTTTGTCAGTCATAAATGTGTGTGCCTCAGTAATATTCAAGAAGGAACAGCGATTGCAGACCAGATCTAGCAGTATGTATCTGTTCCTTGCTTTCAGTACCAAAAGAGATACTTTTTTATTTTTATGGGGTTTTTTTATTTGTTTCCTTCTTAAATATTTCCTTTCCTAACCCTAGAAATGAAATACAGTGCTTCGGTTTTTTTCTTCTTTTTGTCTTCAGGCCTGCCAAATTCCCCAGCAAACAGTTGTTAACACTTCAACCCATCTCGCCACTGCTGCAAACAGGCTCTGGCCTCCTCTCCAACCTGACTGGGTCTCACTGCCCCCTCATCCTTCTCTGCTGGCATGGTTACTAGGGGACAGAATAAATGAAATCAGAGAATTTAACTAGTTGAAAACTAACAAGATAGAAGCAAAGTGAATTCTCTACAGGCTTAGTTATGACACACAGCTATAGTAAGGAACAGCCACACAATGTTAATGCCTGGAACAGAGATGATGGCAGGATCATGGTCTGGTGGCAACATGGACATTTGGGGAACTTAAGTAACTTTAATGATGGCTGCAACATGTAATAATGTCCAACAGTCAAAAATAATAGTGGCAGTAAGCTGTCTTGTTATAATTTTGCCCAGTTTAGTTTTAAAATGTCTCAAATGGTTTGTTCATCCTCACCTCTAAGGAATGACTTAAGTAGGGCATTGTCAAAAGCACTAAAGATCAATATTCTTTGTTGCTAATTTGCTACCTTTGCACAAAGCATCCCTATCCATCTTTACGCAGTGTTGAAGAACTGCTTTGTAACAAATTAAGTAATACTAGTGTTAGAAATAATCCGTGTACACTATAGCTGAAAATCTGCACATTACTTCAACTGTAAACTGAAGAAAAGCTCATTTGCTTATTTGGCCTAAGAGAATGCCCAAATATATGCAAACATATATGCTAATATATGGATATATCACATTCTGTCCAGGAAACACCTGTGTACATGTAAGGGAACTCTACCATTTCCTCCACATTTCAAACAAATTATTCCTTCCTTCCTTTTAGAGCAAATGGCTAAAATTTGTTCTCTAGTGAGATGAGTAAAGGATAACATTTGAACCTTCACATGTTTCCAGATTGTTGCAGGAAGCTTTCACACTGCTTCCCCCAATCTCTTTCCTGTAACAGAAAAGCTATACAAAGACCTTTCTCTCCTTCACATACATTCTACAGCAGAGGTTTGTGCAAGCTGATCTGTGCTGCTTTGCAAACACAACTTCTCTGCACACAGGAAGGCTGCCTTGTCACCACTGATTGCATTACAGATACAATAACTAGGCAGCCAGCACTGGCTAAACCTAGGACACACAGATCCTCGCAATTATCAAGCATCATCATTTGAGTGGCTGTCAAAACTTTGCCTACATTTACCTTACACCCTCAAGAGTACTGAGAGCGGGAAGGGGAAGACTTGGTAAATTTGTTGGGTATTTGTTCATGCTACCTCAGAGAACACTATTTATCCCCTTAAAAACAGTATTAAGAACCAAATTTGAGCCTTTGTGATACCTATTACAAGCCTTCCATCCTTCAGGGATGAGCACAGGAAAGATTTTCATTCTCAGAGTCTGACTTTGTGACTCACTTGTGCTTCCTCTACAGGAAGGGACTAAAGAACTGCCCCGAGCAGTTCTGCTCCCAGGATCTGAAAGAAAGAATGTATAGAAAAATTAAATTTCTGGAAAGCTATTAAGGAAATGAATTCCTCTATAGGCTCTAATTTTAAGTTTTCCATCTTGAAACAGTAATTTCCATTAGTCAGAATGGATAAAGAAATTGGTTTATTACATGATACCTGGTAGTTTTCCAGAGCATTTACCTTTGTGCTCTAAGGAAATAAGCTCACTGGATAAAAAAGAACACCACGAAGAAAAGCAACATTTTAATTTTGTTTTTTATATATATACATATATATATTAAAAGAAAAAAGTCAACAACAAAAAAAACCACACCACACACCCACGCTAAAACAAAAAACCCTTCACTTTTTTCAGCCATTTTCTTCCTTCCCTTCTTTACACTGCACTTTGATAACAGATGGATTATGTGCTGGCTCTGGGTCTAAGCACAAATGACGGCTATTTTCTTGAAGGCCATTTGCCAGATAAAGTCACAGGGAAAAGAAAACCCTACTCTAGCCAAAGATTCAGCTCCCCTTGGCCCACGCTGAGGATGGCAGGCAGATGGCACAAAAAAAGATCTGTTTCAAGCAGAAATGTCTGAAAGCTTTTATCATGTTACTGTGAGAAGTAGGGCAAGAAAAGGTTCCAAAATGATAGGAAAATATCCTGAGAATACATCTTTTTTTTCCTGTTTTTACGGAACTATGGAATCAACTGGGATGGAAAAGACCTTTAAGATCACCAAGTCCAACCGTTACCCCAGGACTACCAAGATTACCACTAAGCCGTATCCCCACTGTTTTTGAACACTGTACTGCTGTAATAAAACTTCACTGTGAAGGTCACTGTGAAGGTCACTGCCAGTACTGCTTTAATAAAACTCCCATACAATTCTACTGAATCTTTAAAGATAATTGTATATTCATGTTTCCATTTATGGGTTTGAATATTTATTTGCAGATTATTTTCAATCAATCAGTACAACAGAACCAAAACAATGCCAATTTCAAGCTTGTAAACATCTCTTCAATGCTTACCCTTTCTTCTTTCTGCCATGTTTTTCACTATTTTTTGTTTGGTTGGTTTTTTTTTATTCTAGATATATGCTTTTAGGGCTTTTACTGCAACTGTTTGGGGAAAAAGAAAATGTTACAGAAATTCTAATTCTAAGGCATTCTTTTCTTTCTTAAAAATGATCCAGTATTCAAAGATACTTTGTTGACAGCTAGTGCAATGTGAAGCATTCCTAACCATCACCATCTAATATGCATTAGAAAAACAAGTCCCTGACACAAGATGCTTCTGGTTAAATAGGTACCAAGAGCAGTTATCAATAGAGAACTGAAACAGCACAAGCCTACCTCCATGCAAAGAAGCTAACTAGGAGCATCGGCTTACTCTATACCGGTCACTGAAAAGCTGACAGGTAGTGCCAACTACAGGCTGCTATTCATGAGACTTTTAATAACTAAATATACCCAAATCCAGCAGTAGTGTACAGATAGATGTCTGAACTAAACACTGTATTGGTTCTGGAAGCACTACAGCTTACTATCAGCGTGCTGGATCCTACATCCTCTGACCTAGCCTTTTCTTCACACACACACAGAGGTGCCCATGCTGGGTTTGCATTAAAAGGTAAGACTGTAAATAGGAGTGAACTTTCCAAATAATAAACAAACTACTTTTATAGCTGCCATCAAGAAGATATAAGTTTATCACATTTGAAGCAATTTTTCTCTGAATACAGAATGCTGGAAGGCACCAATTGTTAGAATATTGAAATAAGGCCCATGAATGCCTTTGAATATATGCATCAATTAAAATGAGTGTTTTAAATAGCAGATGAACAATACTCCACCTCTGAGACGCCCTCTTTGTATATGAAAAGCTGTACCTACTGTGACAGTGTCTTTAATTTTAACATTCACTTTCTTCTGAAGGAGGGTTGGTAGCTCCATGACTAAAGTGCTGGTCACAAAAACATTTTTTGTCAAGTTTAAAACAGAGAATCAATTTAACCCCAACAAAGTATTACAGGGAACTGGAAAATCTCGCTTTCAAACACATGCCTTTCAATTGCAGCAAGACATTTCAGTGAAATAAAAATATTATAGGGAGGTTTGAGAAGCCTGGTGCATCCATTACTGGGCTATCAAGTTTGTATCATTAGCTACACTTTAACAACTCCACACCTCTAGTGTACTGCACCAAACAGTACTGACATCATTTGATGCAAACGCTTCTTGAGAGAGAAAGAATCCTGCAAACGAAAGGGTCTGGAGTTACAAGGGAATGAACTGGATATTTAACACAAGCTGGGCCCTGCAGAGGGAGTATTTTAACAGCCACCATGCTCCTGCCTTGCCTTTCTCTTACCTCAGTGTTGAAACACAATGCAGTTAAACAGCAACAATGTAGCTGATTTTTTATTGATTCTGTGCCATTTCACCACTACATCTCCATGTTCAGACTGCATTTTAAATATGCATTTGATAGAACATATACATCTTTGTGATTGATGTGGAGTACTAAAAGGAAAGCTGGAAGGTCACAATTTGACATGAGGTTTTCACTCATCTTAAAAAACTGAGGAAAGTCATTTGAGGAAAAGGCTGCTTAATGTAACAGACACAGCTTTAAACTAAATAAACATGAGAAAACTAAGTCAAATAGATCCCAGTAAGGGGATTACAAATCACTTTCAATTGCATTTTGAGAGAGCTCTCAATCTCAATACAGGTTACATATGCTTACAGATGTGATCTGATCCACTACTTCAAGGAGGGGGCAGATGCCCTCAGGGTAAATACATTCATACTGAGTATAATTGAGGCTTTATCAGAATCTAACTATTGCTCTGCAAAGGTATGGTCCTGCACTGCATAAAGAATGTGCTTGTAGAAAGTGCACTGATGTCACTGTTTCTCTCTCTCTACAGTACAGTTCACAGGCCTTACATAGAATATTTATACAGGTGTAAAAACAATTAAAAACCTTCCATGAGAGAGCAAATGCTTGTTAAACTACTCATAAAAATGAACTAAACTCAAGACACAACAGTAGGATACAAATACCCAATTAGATTTAATTAAAGCTGCCATTCATCAACTTTTTCTGCAAGCAGTATCCATACTAGCACATAGTCATGGTAAACTGGGCATTCCAAATTCTTACTCACTACTAATCTATAATAAAATAAAAATACTGTGCTTTCTTATAAATTGTGGGACTCATTAAAAACACACCCAGAACAAAATACCCAATTGGAAAAAAGATACCAGCTTTCCAAAACACTATCTTTGAGCAAAAAGCAGGAAGAAGGTTGCACATTTCATCCTCCCCACCAGCCCATGCCTTTTGCCTTTAGGTTTACCACAGAGGAAAACTGATTTTGAAATGCACTCTTTCTCCTGGTTTGGTTTTTTTTTTCCAAAATTTCCCAAATATCTCTAGCACATATTTAATATTTCTATGCAAATATATCTTTGGGTGCAATGAGATACACATACAACAGCTTGAATTTTACATTTGCAAAGTGTAAAATATGCAAGTATATTTGGATGAGTAAACATGAGAAACTACAATTAGCCTTGTTGTTCCCTGTTCTGTCTTCACACATTGGCATAAAATCAGAAGCACCTTTCATCTTATATGGGCTAACTAGGTTTGCAAATAATGAACAGAAAAGAATACTCCATGCATGTGGCATGAAAATTTCCACTTCAACTTGCTCAAAGTAATGCGTTCCAAAATCAAAATATTTGCAGAAGATACCTGTTCCCAAGAAAATACTAATGGTTTACATTTGAAGAGAGAAAGGACTGCTAATCTGCCTTCACCTCTATCAAAGAGGTGGAGTTTTTTATGTGAACCTAAGATAATTTTCAAGTAACAGATGAAAATGTCTGTCTTACATCAGCTCTGAGAATACTACAGTCACTGCCTGCTGCCGTCCAAGCTCTCAGGCCCTTTTCCAGAATTAAACACCTTAGGTTTTTGGCATAAAGCGTTACACAGATTGGAAGGAAACAAAAAACCAAAGCCTGTGCATGCTATAGCTTGCTCAATATTCTGAGTTAGACAGCGGCTTTCTTCATCTGAATTCTCTAATTGTGCAGATTTGTGCTCCTCACAATAGGACAGCTCCTAAAATCAGCCAGAGACTGTAAGTATTTTTATCTCAAATATATGTACTAGTATCCTCCAAAGAGATTAAGCCTTGAAAGTCCACAGAGCTCACTAGCTTAGCAGCATGTAAATTATCCTAAGAATATTTTATTTATGTTTTCCTCTACTCTAAAGCCAAATATTCCCAAGAGAGAGTTATGATTCATTAAAATATTTTTCTGTTTTATGTCCTTTCTGACAAGCCACACTTGTCAACTGAATGTACCACTCTGATATATATGTTTGATTTTACTTTCATTATGGGATTACAAAGAGATACAAGTCCATATTTCAGTGGCATTCTAAACATTCTCTCATTTAATACTGTTGTCCAATGTCAGTCAAGGAGTCTCTGGCCATCCTGCTGCTCTCTGCAGTACATTACTTTTCCATGAAAATACCATCTTTCATGAAGAGCACTAAGAATATGCTACTGCAAGAAAGAGGAGCAACAGATAGTATAAACACTGTCAATTTGGGAGTAACTTTTAATATTTCTTACTTCATACGAAAATCACTGAAGCAAGAAGTTCAAGAAGGCATTTTCACATTTCAGTGTGTTTTGTTTCAGCTCGGCGAGCAATTCTTTTGTTGCATTAAAATAACTGATTCAAGATGCATATATGCTTGAGTAACTTTGTGATCTTACTGCAGCAATCTTTGGGCTCCTTTCCTGGGCCTGGCCCCCTGAACATGGCCTCCCTGCTTCCCATTGCCTCCTATCAGCCTGCAAATCCCTGGGGCTACGATTTTTCTGCTTATACTTTAGTAAACATAACAATCTGATATAAACTATTAGCAAAATCTGGCACTTTCAATTCTTTTTTTCCATTTATTAAAGAACAAAACAAAACCCAACAACAAAACTTATCCCCCCTAGACTGGAAATTACATAAAGCCTGAAAACCAGATCATGATAAATAGAGGCAGAATCTTTTGAGGAAGTGAAACGCTGATTTTGATCCAACAAAGCACTTCACCAATGATTAACTTCAAGTACACAAAGTGATCTTATGCAACTCACCAGAATTATTAGAAAATAAAAACTAAAATCCATTTAACTGGCAGCCAGGGAGAAAACATGACTGCTTGCAACTACTCCTATGTCAGTTCTGCTGGTCAGTGATGGAGATCCAAATGCAGTACTTCTCCTATGCACGGTAAATATTTTACTGTATTACTAGTCAAATGAACCTGTACACTAGGTAACTGCTGCAAAGAGTATCTGTGACAACTGCACACAGTTCTGCACTGTAATACTGTAGTAACTCATGGGCACAGCTCACTCACTGCCTTGTAAGCCAAGATGGCAGTCTCATAAAATCAGAGGCTGGAGCACCTCCCCTATGAAGACAGGCTAAGAGTTGGGCTTGTTCAGCCTGGAGAAGAGAAGACTCTGGAGAGACCTTAGCACAGCCCTCCAGTACTTGAAAGGAGCCTGCAAGAGATTTGGAGAGTGACTTTTTACAAGGGCATGGAGTGACAGGACAAGGGGGAATGGCTTTAAACTGACAGAGGGGAGATTTAGATTAGGTATTAGGGAAAAATTCTTCACTGTGAGGGCAATGAGGCACTGGCACAGGTTTCCAAGAACTTGTGGCTGCCCTGTATTTGGGCAGTGTTCAATGTCAGGCTGGAGGGGGCGACTTTGAGCAACCTGGTCAGGGAGGGGTTGACCTGGATGATCTTAAGGTCCCTTCCAACCCTAACCATTTTATGATTCTATGATAAAATTCTGCTTTCTCTTCCAAGCAGGTAACCCAGAAAACGTCTTCTACTATGCACACTCATCTTTCACTAGTAACACTAGCAGAAAAGATTTCATCACCTTTTCCTCACCTCACAACAGCCCAAACACACAGCAGAGATGACAAGAAGCCCCCTCTTTCCCACAAGCTGTCTGAAGCCACACTTTTAGTTCAGTAAAGCTAAAACACCACCAGCAAACTCACCGTCATTGCTCTCCTGGCTGAAGGGTATCAAAATATATTCTATATATTCTAACTATATATTTTTTCTATAATATAGATATTGTAGAATTCTATAATATATATATTCTAACTGCGTTAGGATATAATACAGCTGTCATAAGACATCATAGCCCCAGAGAGGTGTAAACTCAGAGCCTGTATTTACCAACACAAGAGATTAGGAAGGTTTATGCTGAAGACAATTTCCAGGAGGTTGTTCAGCTATTCCCAAATTACTCTTTATCTGCAATGCTACAGTGTTCTATCATAATTGACTCTGGTGTGACCAGTCCTAGCCAGGATTTTTAACAGTCATACACATTTTCTACAAGCCAGTTTGTTTCTTCACAAGTGACAATTCCTTTATGCTGAATTCAGGTATCATATGAGCTCCTACAGGGCAAGCAGGCTTCCTTCATGCCAATGAACTTGTATAGTATTAACAGTTTTTACTGTTCAATCACCAGGCTGTTTCCAAATTTGGCAATCATACAGTTATTGTAACCTCTGATCAGGTTAGAACTCTCCAAGCCCTCTGCCATCAATATAATTGCCAAGCAATGAGCTCTTTTGCATAGAAAGCGTAGGAACCATCCTTATCAAATTCCAAACAACCTGCATGTAGGCATCTCCTCCACAAGCCTTCAGCTAAAATACTCAACTTGCTCTTCTTTATTTTAAAGGATTTAGCATAAAGAGCACACCAACAGCTATTCAAATAGCCAACAGAAGTTCTACTTACGCTTTTTCCAACATTAATACCATAGCTGCCACAGTAAAAGATGTTTCTCATGTAAAAATACATACCTAGAAATACCAAGCACCATACATAAATACACCTGGTTTGTTCTTTCCTAAGCTATGCAATACTTCTGTTAAAGCAACTTCACTGTTCTTCCTGGATAAATCGGTCAGTTTCTCCCTTCCTGAGGAGGCCTAAGGAGCTTGAAAGGCTTTCCAGTTTTTAAAGCTTGTTTCGTTTGGGCTTTTTTAATCATTTTTTCCAACAACTTTTCACAAATTAAGAGACTGCAAATGCTGGTATTATTGGGACTGATCTGTACCAATGCAACCACACCTAAAGCTAAGAATTCCTTCTGTCTTCACTGCCTCTAATGTAAGCAATCAGATTTCAAAGGCCTGTGCAATTTCAAAGACTGAAGTAAAAATCCTTGCTGAAACCCTGATTTCTGTGCATTGCTCCCGACATTTCACCATGGCATCAGACAAACTACATACCCTCCAAGAGATCAATCACAGCTACACAGAGAGTCATTTACCATGTCCCACAACAGACCCCTAAACTGATTTCAGTACATGAGAATTACAGTAACCTCCAGCATGAAAAAGGAGTTAGATATTCAATTAGATGAGGGGATTGGTTTTTGCTCCACAAATTGAGGTTGAAAAGGAGAAAAGGAATCCCTCTTACAGGCAGGCTTAAGGCAACCGCACATCCCTAGCTTTTGTGACTACTGGGGGGTTTCTGTGACTACAGGATCAAAAAAGGTGGAAGAATGAGGAAAAAAAAAATAAACAAAACAACAAAGTGNAAAGGAATCCCTCTTACAGGCAGGCTTAAGGCAACCGCACATCCCTAGCTTTTGTGACTACTGGGGGGTTTCTGTGACTACAGGATCAAAAAAGGTGGAAGAATGAGGAAAAAAAAAATAAACAAAACAACAAAGTGCCTCTAAAATCCTCTACTTTTTGGTCTTTTTTTATAAAACAAGCTACACAATTTTTTTCTCCACTTATCCATTAAATGTGTATAGCATGAGGATTCTCATTCATACACCAAGTCTCTTTGAAGTATCTGTTGACAAGGACATTAAGTGATGTTAAGTAGATGCCTCACTATATCAAATGGTTAAAACAGATGTACTGCTCTGGATCAGAGCAGTAGCTCACAGAGGTTCAGCAGGTACTGCACTCAGTAGACGCTCTTAGCATAAGCAGATTTCAATTTTCCAGGTAACTATACAAAGAGGGATAAAGTTCAACTCTAAATTGCTCAAGTCAGAACAAAGGTGGGGTTTTTTTGGTTGTTGTTTTGCTTTGGTTTACTGAGAAACCCATGATTCATTTTACTGCAGGAAGAGTATGCAGTAAACAATGATTCAACACTTCCAATATTCCTTCATCTCCCTGTTAATTACGGAAACGTAGAAGAAAACAGGCAGTATGAAAAAGGAGTAAGATTTCAAACACAGCATGCAGGAAAAAAGTGCCAATGTAATGTAGACAGGAATACAAACTATGAGAAGAAATATTGAGCGACAACATTGTATTTCAGGTTAGCATTAAACATCTAACAATAGTGAAATCTTCTACATAGCCAGACTGGTTATCAGCGTATAATACATTTCAGCATATACTCAGCTACTGAATCCGTGTGTTTGAGCATCAGCTAACAGTCTGTCAAAAAAACTGGTACCTTCTGTTCAATATTCATTCATAAAACCCAGATCAACAGAGAACATACTTGAAAGCAGCTAGTCCTGAATAAACAGATACTAAGAAGCAGATTTTTTCCCCCAGTTAATTGTATCTGGCTCATGTACTTTGCCACCTTCTCTCATATCACTAATTAACTGCAAATTTTTTATAAAAAGTATGCTAAAGCAAGAAACATTTTACATTTACATTCAATTTTATTCCATCTTTCCCTGTGTGTACTCTTTCAGTAGTAAATAAACAGATGAAAGCTGTTCAGCTCTGCTTCTTTAATAGTCTCAGTACAGCAGCAGGTATCCATCTGTACTGAGAAGGAGTTTAAGAGTTTCATTTCCAAATCCACTTCCAAATTCCCTAACTCATACAAAGCTGCTCCCATTACTTCACTATAATGATATTTTTGTCAGTAAATTTAGGCACAGCACTTACCTCCCCATGGTGCTGCACCAACCCTCATGCAACACCTCTGCATTGCAAGCATCTCACTGGTATAGGTGAAGTGATGTAACATTTACTATATAGGTTGAGATCACTGAACCCTTAAGTCCACTATCTTTCTTTTTACAAAGATGATTCGATTATAAGAGACCTTTTTATCCCTTTAATGCCACCAGCTCTTGCACTGTTTTAAATGGAGGAGAGAAGCAGCATCACAGGTCCCTACAGCAACCAGCTTATAAAGCAAACCCTGATAACTTTTATCTTAGCTTGCATGACTACTAATACTGTTATGGGCTATTATATTATCTGGCCCTGTTAGAATCCAACTCCAATATTTAACTCTCTGACCATCAGCAGACAGTCTGCAGTGACATTTCCTGATCAAATATGTGTCACAACTTAAAACTGTAAAAATTGCTTGGGTATACAGTGTTTATATTCAGTGCTTCCACAAAGAATGTTCCAATACAGATAAAAACACTATCGTAGCATTATACTGAGAGTAACATTCAGATGGCTAGAAAAACCAGCCTGTTCCTATCATTTGTCTGTCTTTATCCATTCAATTTTGAGTATTTATTGTGGATTTCAACATCCTTAATAAAGCCAAACATCTTCCAGTTCAATGGTTTCTAGGTCTTTATCTTTCATTCAACTAATTATATAATCATCTATTTGGATATAAACACAGAATAACCCTACTGCTGTTGGCAGTCCCATACTAACCTAAGTTTGAACTCAGAATTTTACCTATTATGAGTCTTTCCACTGCCTGAGGCATTACAAGTGACCTCTGACAGATTAGTGACAGTTGACACCATACCTACTTAGATACTGGAAAGCATAACTTTATTTACATATGCAATAGCCTAAGCATGTTTTCTGAGATCTCTAATAGTCTACTATTCTAGAATGTCTTTTTTAGGCTGCACAGATGCCTTCATCTCTGAAAAGCTGATAAGGCTACTGGTCACAACACTACTTTGATCATTTTCTAAAACCTTCTGCAAACTAATATGACCTAATATTCAGATATTAAAAACCTTGAGCTTGTAAGTAAGAGATCTGAGCATTGCATCACTTCTTTTTAATTCCTGTTAGCTAATGCAGAAATTCAGCTTTCTTACTAAGCAGCAATCAGGACCTCACACTTTTAAAAACCTTCAGACTTCCAGCTCCGATCACAGGACTTAACCATTCCTGCAAGATCTAAGCTGTCAAGAAAATAAAGAAAACCCTGTTTCCAGGCTAAGTTTCTCAGTATGAATAGATAGAAAACAAAGCAGAGTTGCTTCTCTGTATCAAGAGGAGACTAAAATTATAGGCCTATGTGTCATACTGAACTGATAGCATTCATATAAACAATGCATTAAGTGAGCAATCTAAATATCAGCTTAAGCACTTCACCACTGATCAGGTAACATGTTAACCAAACGTCACCCAAGACAGTGCAATGAGACACTAGAACAAGCATGGAATTTCTGCCTACTGAGGTGGCAAACTGTGTGTTTAATTACACCTATTCAGGCCTGTCTTCCTAAAAAAATTGTATTAGCTGCTTCAGTCCTATCTCCTATAAGAAATCCTAAACATTAATATATAACACCACAGAGAAAGCTGCACACACAAAAATTGACAGCACTTGAAAAGAGAGCATAATTAAGCAATGATGTGTACTAAAATTAAAACCTAAAGGCCAAAAATTAGCTTTGTGAGCTAAAAGAAGAGTAAGTTTTTACTTACAACTAACATGTGCATATACATTAGCTTTCCAGGTTGACAAGATTTTTACTACAAGGTGCCTCTAGCAACAGATATTCATCCATTCTTAGCTGCCTCTAGCAGTAAGAGCAAACAGACACACACTACAGTACTCTATGCTGATAAAGTTGTTAGGGTCTAGCCATCTCTTTTAATTGAATGTATCATATCCCTCTGACATTTAAGATTAATCAGTATGCCGCACATAGTGTTCAAATACTGTAATTCTGTGGGATTTTAGCACATTCATAGACGTTTCACAACACAGTGATTTATGTTCCCAGCTCTCAATTCTTGAGAGGTACTAAGGATTGCAGACCCCTGGGCCATCACCACTTGCAAAGGCTAGAATTTGGAACGAATCAAAAACTGTGTTTGATTTTATGGAGAAGACAATGCTGATGAGTACAGTACTTAATGTCAACATCCTATGCAAATATTTGGTTAAATCTCAACTTTCAGAGCTTCAGCAAATCTCGAAAGTGAGAGGAATAAAAGCAATGCCTCTGTAAAAGTCACACCTGCAACTCCGCCTGGAACCCTTGCCACTCTACTGAGATTAAACAGGCCATGGACTGATCTATTTCAGCTATACCTGTGTTCTTAACTTGGAAAAAAGCTTAATAGAAAATCCAAACCTTAACTAAGATGTGCAGCGAAAGACAGCAAAGAGAGGCAATTACATAAGTCAGATCTTTGCTACTTATTGGATGAGGCAGGAAACTTAGTAACTAAAGATGAGGAGAAGGCAGAAGTGCTTAATGCCTTCCTTGCCTCTGTTTTTAGTGAGAAAGCAAGTCCTCAAGATAACTGTACTTTGGGGTTGGTAGATGGTGTTAGGGAGCAGAATGGTCCTCGTTATCCAAGAAGAAGTTAAGAGAATTGTTGAGGAACCTTAACGTTCATAAAGCAATGGGACCAGATGGGATCCATCCCACGGTGATGAAGGAGATGTCGGATGAGCTTGCAAAGCCGCTCTCCATCATGTACCATGAGTCGTGGCTCACTGGCGAAGTTCCAGATGATTGGAAGCTGGCCAATGTGACGCCCATTTACAAAAAGGGTAGGAAGGAGGATCCTGGTGATTACAGGCCAGTTAGCCTGACCTCGGTACCGGGAAAGTTAATGGAAAAGTTCATACTGAGTGCTATTAAGCAGCACTTAAGAGATGGCCAGGGTATCAGACCCAGCCAGCATGGGTTTACGAAGGGTAGGTCATGTTTGACCAACCTGATTTCCTTTTATGACCAGGTGACCCGCCTGGTGGATGTGGGAAGGACTGTGGATGTTGTCTATTTGGATTTCGGCAAGGCCTTTGATACTGTCTCCCATAGCGTACTCCTGGAAAAGCTGGCGGCTCATGGCTTGGACAGGAGCACTCTTTCCTGGGTCAGGAACTGGCTGGATGGCCAGGCCCAGAGAAATATTGGAATGGTCTGCCCAGAGAGGTGGTGGAGTCACCATCCCTGGATGTGTTTAAAAAGAGACTGGATATGGCACTTGGTGACATGGTTTAGTTGAGGTGTAGGGCATGGGTTGGACTTGATGAACTTAAGAGGTCCCTTCCAACCTGGTGATTCTGTGATATTGGACTGATTATTCTTAGCTAACAAAGATGATAAAAAAAAAAAATATAATCATCAACTCAGCCAAGCTCATTTGACTTTTCAGGAGATCATTTATCACGATCATCAGCTAATCAACCTTCTGTTTCTGGAAGGTCAAGAAACCTGACTAAATAAAAAGCAAAGCAAATATTTAATACATTCAAATGCTGATACCATTTCCTGAAAGTGCAGCAGACATTGCTCTACAAAACCCTTATACCAGCTAAAAAACTAAGAGTCTGACACACTTGAATACGAGCCTTCTTTCCTGATTTCCTCTGCCTTTCTCCTCTTGTCTTGACACCTTCGTCCCTTTCCTATTTGTGTTCTCAACTCCAAGCCCCTGTGGGATCTCTGGAAATGCCATACTGTTCTCCTTGGACAGTACAGGGCAAGACATACAAAGAAAAGTGCACTTCAACTTGGCAGCCTGCAGTCCAGGCCGCTACTCAGAGGGCTGTGGGAGCCGAGGGCACAAGTTACGATCATACCTCACCGAAGGCAGAGGAGCACAACTCCAAAGGTATGGCTGTAATTGGCAGATGGAGGTAAGGAAAATCCTTAATAGCAGCAGTCCTATTTTCATGTACCAGCCAAGAGAGCACTGGAAGGAATGTTTCAGTGCTTCTGAAGGACTCAGGAGCAAGATAGTTTAATGTGCTTTTTAACAAACCTGAGATTTAAACACAGTTCCTCTGGGGGCAAAACATCAACCCAGCTCCACCTGCAATGGTGATGGGTGTGGACTGGGAATAATTTTTTTTGCTGTTGGTACTCAGCTTTCTTGGCCATTGCTAATCAATCTGCTCATGAAATTAACAATTATAGCAGTCTTTCATATGCAAATTCCCAGGTGTATGCACTCTCTTACCGTGAGCCCAGTTCAACATGCATGGATATTGGCTTCTCCTTTCCTCTGACTTAAGCATTAGATGCAAAATATATTTCACTTCTTAGGTCCTATGATCTTGTTCTTTTTCATAATTCAGAGCATTTCTGCTTTCTATATTAAATCAGTTTTATTCATTCACTTAAAGAGAAGTTACTTGACAGGTAACCAATATGCTATTTCCAACTCTGTCTTCTCTGGGCTTTAATTTTTTCTACATCTGCAAAATGGGGAAATGCCAAATTCATTAGACTCTTCAAGATCACTATTTGGTAGGCACTACACAAATGCTAATCACTCCTTGTTTAAGGCATACAAGGAGAATACAGCCATAATAGCTGTTTTCCAGTGAAAAACCCAGTGGGCCTAAAAGTATGTAGGAGGCAAAACTTCATGATGTATTGGCAGAGAGATTCCTTAAGAATTACATAGGGTGGACTCCTCGAGATAAGAGCTATCAAGAAGGAAGGATGATGAAACGTGGTTGGCACCTCTAACATTAGTCTTCACAACTGGAAATAATGAAGTGTAGAAAGAAGCACTCTGCTCTCCTGGCCTGGCTGTCCCCATTGCTCCTGCCCACATTCTGCCCTGTGCAGCTTTTTCAACCTCAGAAAACAATTAGCATTTGTAAAGTGCTTCTGGAAAGGTCAAGTGCTGTGTAAGCAGTAAATGTTAGTATGTTATTGCTATGGTAAGGAGATAGAAAAGGTTTTAAAAGTAGTTAAAACTAATAGCATATATTTTCAATAAAGCATTATATACTCTTATAGCAGAACAGATTTGTCATTAGGTTTTAATCCACCTTACTTTTACTTGTAACATAGTTCACAGGGAATAATGCACTTAAAAAAAAAAATCAAAGATATTGTCCTAGGTTCAGCAGTTGCAGTCAGTTTTTCTTCTCTTTAGTAGCTGTGTTTTGACTTAATGCGGGAA
>NDXB01004203.1:28879-65232 GCA_002631895.1 Agapornis roseicollis | reverse complement strand
AGGGCTGCAGGGGGGTCTCCCCAGAGCCCAGCAGAGGGGCAGGATCCCCTCCCTGAGCTGCTGGCAGGAAGGTGTTGCTCACAAGTGATGCATCTGTTTTGAAAAGATGAATGGTCCTGGGGGGCACTTTGGTTTTGCATTGCAGAGGAGACATTCGCGCTATATTGAGAGCATTGCTCCAGAAACTACAGTTCCCTGCTGCCAAATGACTTTCAATGACACCATTTTGGGAAGACATAATGTGTTTGTGCCATCTCCTGCCTGTAGTTACCCAGAGCTCTGCAGATCGAGTTCAGCTTGAGAGTAAGACGATGTAAAGAAGCTCATCCTTCACATTCAGCACCTCTTAAACACTCATAGCACAGGTGTGGGGTCTGCACCAGCTGCAGAGCTGAGGAAAGAACAGCCCAGAATAGTCAAGTTGACAATTAAACAGAGTCATCTGCATTGGCAAGAGATTTCAGGGAGCCTGTCCCTAGTGAACACATACCTGTAATTATGCTGCTATTTTCTGCAGTCCAATGCTTGCCTTATCCTAGACTTGTATTCCTCTGAGGTGTTTGCCATATACATCTTGCAGAAGAGTCTACAGGAGCTCCAGGTTGGGGTTTGGAGCTGGTAATTTCCTGGCACATCAATTTACCTGCAGGTTGCTTATCTTAGAGCAGGCACGGCTTATTAGTTGGTGAATAGAATCCCAAAGTTCAAGCTCAAATAGATTATCTTCAAATTGTGGTTGAAGAGCTCATTATTTTGAATGGGTATATGCTATATGATTGCATTTCTTAAATAAGTAAGAACACTGGTATTTAATGTAAGGGTTGGCAAGGCTATGTTCCTGGAACCCTTGGGTCAGTCCTTGAGCAGCCTATTGAAGGGAAAGAAGGAAATTAGAATCACAAATCAGTATTTCATCCTAATGAATCAGCATGGCCAGAAAGGATGGATGAAGAGCTCCTGTGAGGCTGAGGAGCTGGTTTGGTGCACAAGCAATCGCATCCTTTGCAAAGCAATAGATGGCTTTGTACTGCACCATGCAGCCCATGGTGAAAGGTCAATGCTCCTCTGCAAAACAGCAAATGAAATACTGGGGGCAGCACCGGGGAAGTTTGTTTCTGAGTTGTTTTCATGCTCTGATCAGGTAGGGACATGGTGTGTTATCCTCATTATTCATCAAACCCCAGACTGGGTTGTGTTGGAAGGGACCTGAAAGCTCATCCAGTTCCAATCCCCTGCCCCAATCCCAAGCCCCTTTCTCTCCAGGTTCCCTGCAGCCCCTTTAGGCCCTGGAGCTGCTCTCAGGTCTCCCCTTCAGGAGCCTTCTCTCCCCCAGGCTGCCCCAGCCCAGCTCTCTCAGCCTGGCTCCAGAGCAGAGCTGCTCCAGCCCTCGCAGCAGCTCCATGGCCTCCTCTGCCCTCGCTCCACTATTCCACTTTTAACAACTCGGAGGAAGACAAAATATTCTTCTAAATATAGTTAGTATTTGATCTATTTCTTTATCTGGGGTGAAACCCCCACTATCCTCTTGCAATTGTTGAGGGTCTTTAACCTGGCGAGAGGCAGGATCCAATGGGTATATTCTTCCCAAACTTTATCTCAAGATATCCACAATATCAGCTGGGATTTTTCCAGGCTGCTCTATCTGTGCCTTTTGAGGCCAGAGAACATTCCTGAGCCTTCACAGCAACCTGCTGTTGATGGAGGGGGATGAAGGTCATGAAGTGCTGATGGGCCTGGAGTGCTTCAAGGCAGCACGATAAGGGGCTGGCTGCACAATAGCTGCATTCTGTAACTCCTCTGAAAGACGTGGATTCAGAAAGGTTGCATGGTGCTTCTCCAGCAGAAATGGGCTTGAAAAGCGATTTTTCACACCGTATTTGATGTTTCTCTTAATGGAAAACTTCACTGGTGGAACACTGGCATTGGGGCTGCCAGGCTGGACCAATGGGACTCGGACTCATCATTAGGAGGGCTTGCAAAGCCATTTTAGCCTCTCATTAATAAACATACTAAATGTGTAAATGTGGCCCCCAGTGGATAGAGACCAAAACGAACAACTCGATGATCTTTTGAAGTGTGTAGGAGTGGAGGCAGGGCACTCAGCAGTGCTTGGACCCAGGAGTGAGGTACAAGTGGGTTCTGATCATAGCCCTGAGAGCTATATTCATTTCTGTCATGTTGATACTGCAATTGCTACTCTTGCACTTGGGTCTTTAGTGGGGGATAATTATTCAACTGTCTGAGAAGCTATAGGAGAAAAACCCAAGAGAATGACTTATTATCCTTCCCACCCAGCCACCGTTTGATTACTGCCATGTTCCCTGCAATTATCCACATCAAGTTCAGGATGCTCGAGGAAGGGGAAGGTTGGAAACGTGATGGGAGATAGCACACAAATGGGAGCAGGGAGGGAAAATGCCAGATCTCAGTGTGGTAGGACAGAAAAGAAGGAATAGTGCACGAATAGCTCATGAAAAGGCCCGTTACCAAATTAGCAGTGAATTGGTTTTGTCTTTTCCACTAAGAGGTATAGAGTTGAAGGCCAATGTGGTGGACTTGCTACTGGAGAGGGTGTTTTTTTGCCAGGCATGGGGTTGGAAGACACGGCCATTTTAAACCTCATAACGTTTAATGTACCAGGCTGAGAGCTGGGGAGGAGCTCAAAGGGCAGAACCATGTGAGCAAGAGGAGGGCATTGAACAGGAACATCTTTGAGGCACATGAACTCCTGGGAGTTTTCAGCTTACGGGTGCAGGTGGGAGGTGATGGGTGGGAGGTTTTGAAGGGTGACGGTGGTTTGGTGCTTCCCAAGCCCACAGTGTTGGTATGTCCATTGGGAATGGCCCTTAGGTTCGGGCTAAGCTGATGATGTGGAACCTGTCGTACCAGTATGATCTGCAGGCTGCGTTGAAGTTGTGCATGTGTCTGTGTATTTATCTCCACCCATGTGTGTCTGTGGGACCTTTCCGTAGATGAGATGCATTTTTCTGTGGCCTGTGCTGATTTGACAGCAAAATTAGCAGCCACCACGTGTGCAGCTGGCTCCTTTCAATCCAAAGTGGCCAAAGCGGAGATGCAACAAAGGACATGAGAGGCACAAACTGGTCCATAGAATCCCAGCCTGGTTTGTGTTGGAAGGGCCCTTAAAGCTCCTCCAGCTCCAACCCCTGCTCCCACAGGCAGGGACCCCTTCCACTGGAGCAGCTTGCTCCAAGCCCCTGTGTCCAACCTGGCCTTGGGATTTGAGATCTTAACTACTATACCGGTTACTCCCCTTTCCAGTTCGGTCTTAGCTGAAGGGCAGGGTGATCCAGTGGGATTCAGGTCTTTGTTTATGGAGATGCTCCTTGAGCCATGGTTTTGATCCCCCTCTCTGTGCCTGGTGGTGCTGGGCTCCGGTGCTGTCCCCTCCTGCTGCTTTGGGAACCTCCTCTCTGGGGGTGGGGAACATTCTGTATCACTTATGACTGATGAAATGTAAACCCCACTTCTACGTCACCTATAGGAAGCCCATTTATACATGTTTGCTTATTTGATTTCAGCCCATGATCAAGTCCCTTCCTGTTGGTTGTCAAGGTGAAATGTCTGGAGACTTCACCGGGAGGGAGGAATAAATCCAGTAAATGGAAAATCTGCTTGCACACACTGCGCATTTCTTGACATTGAACTTCTTGCTTCCCAAGCAGAGAGAAGCGCAGCTCACATTCCAGCATCATTCCCTAACACACACCCCCTATCCTTACCCCTGTGTTCGGGTGGGCAGCAGTGCTGCCCGGGCAGGGATGTGTCAGCAGATTCCCTTTCGGCATTCCCAAACCATCGCAGCGCTGCTGCTGGAAGCGCTTTTACATCCTCCTTCCTTTCACCATCCCTTTGTCCTTACATCCCCTCCCTGCGCTCCGGAGCGCCGGCGGCAGCGGGTGCGTGGCTGGGGGCCGGCGGCCAAGCCCCGGGCTGTGCTCCTGCGGAAAAGCCCTTCCTCCAGGAGCGGCTCGGCGTTCCCAGCGCCCACCCCCCCCACCCCCCTCCTGCCGCCTGGATGCACCAGGGAGCTGTGCCGGGATATAGATGTAAATCTTGTAAAATTCCATTTCATGCAGACACACACAAACCGGCTCCGGCTCCAAGGCGCTGCGGGAGCTGCAGCTGCGGAGGTACCTGCTCCGAGGATCTTCCTGCAGGCACAGCACCTCTCCAGCCAAGGCACTGGGAGGGCTGGATGGGCAGAGAGGGATCCCATCCAGAAACACAGCCCCGTCCGTCCCTGTGCGGCGGGAGTGACGCAGAGCACAGCCCTGCTCCTGCAGTGACCCCTTGCAGGGAGCTTGCAACCCGCTGAGAGCATCGCTGTTTCTTCTGCTTTGGTGGGATGGATGAGCCAGGCCTTTTGCCACGGGGACGGGCTCCCTCCTGCCTGTAAGGGGGGACAGGGAGCTGGGTCCCTGTTTTCACCCCGGGAATACCATCTCTCACATCCACGGAGCGCAGGAGGGAAGCGAGAGCGGAGTTTCTGCAGCGTCAGAAAACTTTGATTCATCTGCGAAGGTGGTGAATGAACGAGGGATGTGACCTGGAAAGGATCAACAGGAAAATGGGGATGTTTCTCCAGCTTGCAAAAGCCTTGCTTTTCCCCCCCTCGCCGCCTCAGGATCACTGGAAGGGATTATACAAATGAGAGCAGGAAGCTGCAGTCAGGGCTTTGCCAGAAATAGATGATTTTGTCTTTTTCTTCTTGATGGCAGTGAAGAAATATGGGAGTGTGTAGAGGCTGCTCCAGAGGCACCCTCACGTTCTGAGTTGCCAGGTCATTTGCATTCATCTCTAAAGTGACATCCAGCCTGCGATGGGAGTTGACATGTAGCCACAAAGGAGAAAAACTCCTGGAAACAGCTCCGTGGCCCCCAGTGGAACTTGAGAAGGAAGTTTGGGATCAGTGGGAAATGTGCTGACTCCTTTCGGACCAGCGGAACAGAAGCAGCATCGTGGAAGATGTTGAATGTGAATTTTTTACCTAATCGCCGTCACTCGTGGATTTGGTGAGTGTCCTTTGGGTTTGGCCCCATCAGAGTAGTCACGGTGGGCCAAAAAGCTTGGCAATGTGTGATTTGACCTCTGCAAAAAGCCGTATTAAAGGGGAACGCGGATAAGGATGGGCGCGTTACTCAAGCTGCAGAATCTCGGAGTGTGTGCGGGATGTTTTCCCTTTCTCTTGTGTTTCCTGGTGGGATTTGGGTCTCACAGTGCACCCTCACAACACCTGTAACTGGGGTGTGGGAAAAGGGTGGGAAACCTTGTCTTGCACTTCATTCTTTTCCCTACAAGGTGTGTATGGACATACGTTTTCATTTGAAGAAGTAATGAGTCCCTGAAGCATCTTCTCACTTGGGTGGTTTCATGGTGTTACCTCAGCACCTTCCCCAGCCTGTTGGCAACTCCAGTTGCATTCTAAGAAGCAGCCAGAGCTGCCGTTGCAGTTGCCTCTGCTCGGAGCCGTGTTGGGACAGGGGGATATGAAGGGAACTCCAGAGGCACATCCCACAGTGGGAACTGCACGTTTGAGCCTGAGACTGCGCTGAAAAGGGCTTCCCTTTCCTAGGAGGTCAGGTATGAAGTCACTGGATAGTGTGATATCTATGGAGTATAATCGATAATCTATATGTGGGTTTATAACGTATAATCTGGGATTACAGGTAATCTACATAGAGTATACAGCATCTTGTGAGAATATTCAATACAGAGAGAATTTTCTATTCTAGATATTCAAGTATATTCCGTATGGTTACATATTCTGACATAGAATTTAGTCTGTGTAATCTTATTATTGCTTATGATTATTTAATTGTGGCTTCCTCTTCATTAGGCTCGGAGATGAACCTATAGCTTAGGGTTTTCTAGGTATTGAATTGTAGATCTTAGTAAAAATGTCTAGGTTCTGAGTCTCTGAATGGTGCTGTAAAGAAAGAGAGGTAGTTTTCCTTCTCCAGATCTAGTCTGGTCATTGAGCAGTGTGTTGTGGTGCAGGGCAGGAGGATAGAAAGGTAAATATTTAGAGAAGAGAAATGCAGCATTGTGCTATTGGCAGACCTCTGGTTAAAGCACTTGGTAAGAAAGGAAGGAACAGAAGTCCATAGAGACACTGAGGCAGCAAGAAGGGAAAGGGAAGAGAGTCCCACCGGGGAAGTCCTCCCTTCCCAAGGACCCGTTCATGCTGGTTTTAATTAGAAACCCAATGGTGTCTGTCCTTACAGTGCACAAACATCAGGGCTGTGTCTTCCACACTGATCTATTGACAGCTGAGAGGAGGAGGATTGCTCTGCCCCTGCTGCGCTGGGGCTTGGGATGGACATTGGGGTCCTTCTCCTTCCTGCTGCCGCCTGTGCCAGCCCAGGGGAGCCACAGTGGTGGCACGGTGCTGCCCAGCACCCTCTGCCCTTCTGCAGGGCACGCTTGACGTGTGTCACCTCGCTGGGTGACACGGCTGTTACGTGCTCGGGATGGCCACGGGTGTTGGCAGCACAGGTGCCTACCCAGCTGGAGTGGTCCACTCAGGTGGGTGTGCTCATGGCCTGACCGTGCGACTGGTTTCCCTCCCAAGCAGATGTAATGGTGCAGAGAAGCAAGGACCGTGTTGTCCAGGTGTCAGATGTACAATCGCCGCGCAACACGTTGTCGTGTCAGACAAGCACATTGCCGGTATTTGGCATCTTTGTACCAGAATAGTTGAGTTTCTCCATACATAGATGTATAGTGGGGGAGATTGAGATGAGCTTTTAGGCAGATTTATAAAGGAGAGGGTAGCGGTTATCCCATAAAAATTCACTGTCTGCATAGAGGTGGAAATAAAGCACGTCCTTCACCCCATGCTGGTCTAGATACAGGCTGTGTCTGGCTAATTGCAATGTTCATAACCACCTGGTTTCTTGTTCAGAGCCTGTGTTGTGGCTAAGATCCACTGGCAGCCTTCTGCACTGTACCCTCAGGGACTTTGTTCCTCTGCAGTGAATTCTTGGTCCTCTTCTGAGCTCTTTCCTCTCTCCACCACTGATGAGCAAGCTCCTTAACTAAACTGGTGAGAGCACAAGTGTTCCCTAACCTGAACTACCCAAAGTGTATGCATGAAATGAAAGAAGTCAGCTTTTCCCATTTCCAGTGTTTCAAGTCACTTGATTCAAGCGGAGACGTTTCCTGTTGGATGAGTATTTCCATCATGTGGTACTGTATGTACTGATTGATTTATAACTTGAGTTTGAAGCCCTCAGGTTTTGCTCTGGGAGTTAACACTTGCCAATACCATGGGTATCAATCAGCTCTTCCTTCACATCGTCTTGAGTGGGGCTTTAGCTGTGACTTGAGATATACTTGAAACAATTTGGTTGTCTTCATGTGTTAATTCTGTAGCCTTCTATGAATAGGCAGTATCTCAACAAAGAAATGATTTGTATGCAGAGGGTAGGTTTGAGAGACAGAACTCAGAGCTCTGTAGGCACAGTTTAGAAAGAGGAGGACAAATATTTCTCTTGTGCTCACAAATGGCTGTAGGAAGCATAAAGAATCCATTGTTGAGATGTGTCTGCAGCAAAGTCAATGCCTGCCTGGAACTGGGGCTTTAACAATAAAATCATGGGCATCTAGTTGGGTCTGAGGAACACAGTGTTTGCTTTCCCTGTGTGAGGAGCTGGTTACGGGGGAATTCTGGTGGAGGAATGGTGCTTGGTATTTAGGGACCTTTCCCTTCTCTTCATGCTGTATCCTTTCAAGTTGTTTCTGGCTGTATTTTCGTGCTGGTCTTGCAAGGTAGAAGATGAGAGTTTGGACACCTGAGGCTGCTCCGGTCGGATCTACATGATCNGCTGTATCCTTTCAAGTTGTTTCTGGCTGTATTTTCGTGCTGGTCTTGCAAGGTAGAAGATGAGAGTTTGGACACCTGAGGCTGCTCCGGTCGGATCTACATGATCATATTTACATCCATTAGCTTGATTTCCTGGGAAATAATCTATGTAACTTTATCTGGGAGGGAAACTTCTTTTAGCTAAGTCCATGTAGATCTGTATTCTTCCTTGTGAGGGTGCTGAGGCGCTGGCCGAGGGTGATGGCCCAGAGAAGCTGTGGCTGCCCCATCCCTGGCAGTGCTCAAGGCCAGGTTGGACCCAGGGGCTTGGAGCAAGCTGCTCCAGTGGAAGGGGGTTGGGACTGGATGAGCTTTAGGGTTCCTTCCAACACAAACCATGTGTGGTGCTAGAATCCTGTCCCTACAGGCCCTTGTCCAAAGCCCCTCTCCAGGTTTCTTGAGGCCCCTTTAGGCACTGGAAGCTTAGGTGATGCTGCCTAGCTCTGCAGACAACTGCTGTGCAGAGCACTCGTGTGCTGTGCCAGGTTTAATATCTTGGATGAGAAGGGACAACTCCTTGATAAACCCAAAGCGCTCTGAAATGGGCACATGTGGCTTCACAGTGCACAGTGGGAATTCATCAGCTCAGTGTCGTGGGTCGATTTCTCACTGCGAAAATTGATTCATGTTTAACAGCCAGACTGGTCGAATTAACACGTTTTCATATGCTTTCCTTAAAAAATAAAAGCTAAGGAAGCTCAACTGCAAGGAAAAGGCCCGTGGCCGTTTTATTTTCCAGGATTTACAGGGAGAGCTACATCAAAAACCAAACAGAGCCATACAAATGATAGGGCAAAGGGGGAATATATCCTGTGAAATGATGGTTAAATCCCTTTAGAAGCCAAGCAAGGATTTAGTTACTTGAACTTTGGTTATTGGAATTTTGTGTTTTCTCCCCCAGAATGAAACATCCAGGATTCAGTAATGAGTTTCGGGCATTAATACCTTTGCCACCTGCATTTCCTAACGCCACATCCTTGGTTGGTTGTACTGAACCAAACTATAGCTGTGTATTCTGCAGGTGCCAGGCAGCTTTTGCTGCGGGCAGGGTGAAGCAGCCCTGCTGTGCTGCAGCGTGATGGATGGTGTCTGTCTGAGAGCAGCAGCAGAGCCGGGCAGGCTGGGAGCGGAGCTGCTGCTGCTCTGATTTCAGTGTCCCATTGACGTCACTGGGAGGTTTGAAAGCAGCCCAGTATGTCAAGAGAACTTGCACAGAGATGAAACAATGGAAAACTGGGAGCAGGAATAACAACGAGGTTTTCCCCTCTCGGGAAACCTTTCCTGGTTTGTTCTGGTTTCGCACCCTTTATCTGCTTGCTGTTCAAATAAATAGAACTGCAGTTCTAATGAACCCTGAGGCTCATCCGTGACAAACTGAACTACAAAAAGGCTGAGGAAGGGGGGGGGCTGCAGGAGGAGACCTGCTGCTGTTACCTGCTGCTGTAACCTGCTGCTGTTACTGCTGCTGTTACTGCTGCTGTTACTGCTGCTGTTACTGCTGCTGTTACTGCTGCTGTTACTGCTGGTGTTACCTGCTGCTGTTACTGCTGCTGTTACCTGCTGCATCCAGCCTCGTCTGCCCCTGACTGCTGTGCCGATGGCAGTGGGTTTGCCGGGTGTCTGCACACAGCAGCTGCAGCCCCGAGAGCTCTGTGATGCTGTGGCTGNACCTGCTGCTGTTACTGCTGCTGTTACTGCTGCTGTTACCGCTGCTGTTACTGCTGCTGTTACCTGCTGCTGTTACCTGCTGCTGTTACTGCTGCTGTTACTGCTGCTGTTACCGCTGCTGTTACTGCTGCTGTTACCTGCTGCTGTTACCTGCTGCTGTTACTGCTGCTGTTACTGCTGCTGTTACCGCTGCTGTTACTGCTGCTGTTACCTGCTGCTGTTACCTGCTGCTGTTACTGCTGCTGTTACTGCTGCTGTTACCGCTGCTGTTACTGCTGCTGTTACCTGCTGCTGTTACCTGCTGCTGTTACTGCTGCTGTTACTGCTGCTGTTACCGCTGCTGTTACTGCTGCTGTTACCTGCTGCATCCAGCCTCGTCTGCCCCTGACTGCTGTGCCGATGGCAGTGGGTTTGCCAGGTGTCTGCACACAGCAGCTGCAGCCCCGAGAGCTCTGTGATGCTGTGGCTGTGGCAGGTACACCAGCTGAAATGGAGCGTGGCTCATTGGAGCACTGCCCTGCTGAGAGGTACCAGCACCTCCGCCCCGATGGCTGCTTTGTTCCTCCCAAGGTGACTGAATGGATTTTTAACTGTCCTTCAGACTGTTTAGAACGTCAGTTTGCAACACTTATACCAAATAAACGTGCCATTAACGTTGTTATATTATGTGGAACAGTAGCATTTTGTGTTCTGTGTTATAAACTGCAGATCTTTCTTTTGTATGTGGTTGCCCTCAAAATGACAAAGCAAAGATAGCTCATTGTGAACCAGAGGGTGACCAGTGCAAGGCTCAAGACAGCAGCTTAGCACTGACTTAAATCATAGAATCCTGGACTGGTTTGGGTTGGAAGGGACCTTAAAGCTCCTCCAGCTCCAACCCCTGCTCCCACAGGCAGGGACCCCTTCCACTGGAGCAGCTTGCTCCAAGCCCCTGTGTCCAACCTGGCCTCCAACACTGCCAGGGATGGGGCAGCCACAGCTTCTCTGGGCCATCACCCTGGGCCAGCGCCTCAGCACCCTCACAGGGAACAGCTTCTGCCTTGTGTCTAACCTAATCTCTCCTCTGTCATCGTAAAGCCCTGTATCTGTATCAAACTTGTCTTTATAACACAGGTGTTAGATGTGAGCATGCACTCTGGTATTGAGAAGAGGTAGGCACAAGATGGTCTTTAAGGTCCCTCCCAACCCAACCCATACTATGGCTCTATGATGTATAATCCAGGCAAACACACAAACAGAAACCGAGTGCAAGAATGGCAGGTTTTTGTCATAAAAGAGGAGCTGTGAGAGTTCCTATAAAGTTTCAGGGTTACATGAACCGTGTTAGAATTATCCAGTTTCATGTTTTGCTGTCCCTGCTCACATGAATCCTTACACTGCATGGGGTTAACTCTTACACAGTGCTATAAACACCTCGGAGGGACACACACAGCAAAAACTGCTCACAGCTTCCTATGGCAAAGGCCTGTGCTCAGCGCATGCTGCAGCCTCGCCGTGTGTCATCTCCTCAGCATTTATTTTGCCTGGAAATGGAGCTGTTCTCAGGAATAAAATGATGGCAAACACATCGAGCCCGCGGTACCAAGCGGTCTGTGAGAGCGGGATGCAGGCTGTGGGATGCGTCGGTTTCTTCTCTTTTTCTTCCCCTCCATCTCAGGCTATCGCTTCCAAGGTTTAATTTTAAACTTGGCAGCAGTGCCCCGGCAGTGTTAGTCAGGGAGCAGCCCTTCCCCAGACAAACACTCACAGTTGACTCACTGATGGTCTTTTGAAAGCAAATCTTAGCACAGAAGCACTAACCGGAGCCTTTTCAGGCCTGGGCTGTAAAGCAGAGTCCCAAAGGTGACAGGCAGAGGAGCCTGTGGTGGAACCAAGCAGCTCCTGCCTGCAGCATCCCTCAGCTCTGCTGGGCATCAGACACTGTCCTAAAGCAAGTGAGATGAGAAACTTGGTTAAAGAACAGGTAGCAACATGACTATGGACAGTTCTGCGTGGTCTTGATCTTGACCCAGGCTTTGGGTTCATGCTGTGGGAATGTCCCTGCAGAGATGCTGGGCACTCAGCCACTGCTCCATGAGCCATTGCTCCAGGGAATGCAAAAATGGGTCTTACCAGTTCCAAGAATTTCCAAGGCTTTTCCCACTCTTGTATCTTAGCAGGCTTAGGAACGCAGATTCTTGTTCCTAAAGCTTTATCGGGATTTCCTACATAAACCTCTTTAAGAGAGGTTAATAACTGGGATAAAGATTTTTTGAGCTACAAACTGACTGGCAGAGAAGTCAACCTCTGGGCAGTTAGCTGATACAGTGAACACCACAGTGAAGAGCAGGCTTGAAATCTGGATCCTGCACAAGGAACACCTGGAATTCTGGGCTCCCACTGACCTGAGGTTTGTTCCATGACAGTGAGCGCTGGAGCCCAGAACCCCCCCCGTGTGCTGGGCTGCACCCCCAGAGCATGAGCAGCAGCTCAGGGAGGGGATCCTGCCCCTCTGCTGGGCTCTGGGGAGACCCCCCTGCAGCCCTGCTCCAGCTCTGGGGCAGCAGCACAAGAGGGACGTGGAGCTGTGTACACATTAGGCAGAAGCTGTTCCCTGTGAGGGTGCTGAGGCGCTGGCCCAGGGTGATGGCCCAGAGAAGCTGTGGCTGCCCCATCCCTGGCAGTGTTGGAGGCCAGGTTGGACACAGGGGCTTGGAGCAAGCTGCTCCAGTGGATGGGGTCCGTGCCCATGGCAGGGGTTGGAGCTGGAGGAGCTTTAAGGTCCCTTCAACCCAAACCAGGCTGGGATTCTATGAATAACATAATATAAACAAGTGGAATGAATACATCACTTGCTGCTTTAAGTGATACAATATTGGGATAGGAACATAGGGAAAGCAGAGGACTGGAAAAAGCAAACAGAGTATGTTTGTAGAATCACACAGGTAGCAGTCTAGACAATTGCTTTCACAGGATTAAAATCTGTCATCCTTAAAAGCCTCTTAAAAGCAGGTTTGTCACAGTTAAAGCAGCAGAGATTGTATTGCCTGTCCTGGCTCAGAAGCTCTCTTGATTTCAGCGGTCTGGCCCACAGTCAAAAGCACAAGCATGAGCAAAACACAGCATATGTGATTGGTGGGTTTGTTTATGGAACCAAGAGTTAGGAGAGGAACTGAATTTGATAGACAGTATATATTTGCCTTTTAGGGGAACATGAAATACAACTTTGAGGGTTCCGGTTGACTCCTATAAGGGGGTAGCTGCAACACAGCCAGAAAACCGGCTGTTGGCTAAATACGGGAGTGGGTGGTCCAGGAGCATCACTACAATCCTGCAAGGAAAAGGATTCTTTAGAGAGCCTGATATTTCCTAGCCTGAAGGAATTAATGTCTGCAGAGAAACGGGCACTCTTGCTGTCTGAAAGCTGCAAAAATAACAGATCGATACTTGCTTTCCTGCATATTAGTCAAGGAGAAGGAGAGGGAGGTGGGCAGCAGCGTGGTGGTCCTCCAGGAGGCTGGCAGGAAAGGCACAATGAACTGAGGGATGCTGAGAATAACACCAGAGCTAAGCTGGTAGTCACAGTGCAGTCTGGAAAAGACCATTGGGTGTAGCAAGCTCGGTATCTAGGGCAGCAGCTGACGTATTTCCAAGGAAATCACAGCAGTTGTTTGGAAGTTCAGGGTTTAAAGCAGAAAATGAGGCAGATTCAGCACGACGCAGCAGTGCAGTGGCCTGTGGGAGCTGCATGGACAGGGCACTTTGCGGTACTGACGGACGAAGTTCCTGGTCTCAGAGAACCTTGAACCCAGGGGTTCTCTTAAGAAAGCAGCATAAAATAAAAAATAGCTGTTTTCCTAAGAGGAATGGCTGAAGAATTAGTGACTGGTGAATCTGAAGGGGCAGCTCAGGTAAAAAACCACAAGTATCTGGAGGTGGTGGCATGTTGTCAGTGTTTTATTGTCCAGTGAGTACTTGATGTTGCTTGGAGATTGAATGGTTATTTGTATAATGCACAAGGAGAGGGTTTCACTCAACAAAAAGTAAACTTTGGATGTTCCTGATGTTCTTTGCCTGGAGAAGAGAAGGCTCCTGAAGGGGAGAGCTGAGAGCAGCTCCAGGGCCTAAAGGGGCTGCAGGGAACCTGGAGAGAAAGGGGCTTGGGACAAGGGCCTGTAGGGGCAGGCCAAGGGCAATGGCTTGAACCTGCCCCAACAGGGGAGCCTGAGCTGAGCTCTGAGGCAGAAGCTGTTCCCTGTGAGGGTGCTGAGGCGCTGGCCCAGGGTGATGGCCCAGAGAAGCTGTGGCTGCCCCATCCCTGGCAGTGCTCAAGGCCAGGTTGGACACAGGGGCTTGGAGCAAGCTGCTCCAGTGGAAGGGGTCCCTGCCCGTGGGAGCAGGGGTTGGAGCTGGAGGAGCTTTAAGCTCCCTTCAGCCCAAACCAGGCTGGGATTCTAGGATTCTAGGATTCTTTCCAGGAAACATGTTGTGAAGGTAAAGGATGCAGACTTAACTTAGGGATGTGCATGAAGGAACAGAACATGATTGGAAATGAGGTTGTGAAGCTGGGAGGGATGGGGGAAAGCCATTTCCTGATCCTATCGTTCTGTCAGCCTCCTACTTGGCTATGTAGGGATGCGCCCTACACTTCCCAAAGGCTTTTGGTATTTACTGAGAATGGCAACCATACCCCCCTCAGGTGTGGCCCATCAGCACAGTCAAAGCCTCCATCAAGTGATCAGGTATTTAGTAGAGGAAATGGGGGCTGTTTCTATCAGGTGTTTTGGAGGCTACCAGAGCAGTTTTCTAGCAGGCCACCTCTAATGGTTTACACCACCTTGTTATGTATGTGGAGTTGAGCTCTATGCACTGCTCCTCTTTAGTTGGCAAGGCAAGTATGTTTTAATTAGTTGTTCTCTTTCTTTGTGATAAACTGTGGCGGTCACCTGTACTTGTTCCCTTATGTTTCTATGAAGCTGTGTGTATTTTCCCCTTGAGATGGCATGTTCTAGCTGCCAGAACCAGGAGGGGGTGATAGGAAGTCGTTGCCTGAAAACCCTCGTGGTCAGTGTATGTAGATCTATGCAGATGCTAATCCTGTCTGAGGGCGAGCACTCACCTTCAGGGTCGGGATCTAAAATCACTGCCGTGGGGTGAAACATTGAACAGCTTTTGTGGTTTATGCTATGACCACATGAATCCTAAACCCCCAAATCTGTTTCATTTAATAGTAAGTCCCTCGTGGCTAATTTTGTATGCAGTACACAGAGTAGCAGGACTATTCTGGGATATGATCCCAGTAACAGTGGTGAGTCATCAGCTGCAGCAACAGTAATGATATGAGGATCTATTTATTACTGCTCTTCTAAGCTGTGAGCTCTTCTAAGCAGTGAGTTCATCTAGAAATTATGTAATTATTCCTCCTGGATGATTTCTCTTATCGGTTTGTAATTACAAAATATTCTCAAAACACTTTTGTGTTTGGAAATTAAGTCCTCGGGATGACTTAATGGGAGAAGAACTCGGAGATTAAATCTTACCTTGTTTGTATTCACTTCTCTCGACTTGATCAGTAAGACAGTGTTCTAGATGTCGTTGCATAGATTTCACCTTTTGGTTTGCAAAGCTGTTTAGTGCATTGGGCACTGGTTTGTGAGTTTATAAAGCAGTGTTTGGGGTGGAATCATCTGGTCTTGGAAACTGGTAGGAGGGGGAATTCCATGGGGAGTCCGTGGCTCTTTGTTCCTTGGCGGGAGAAGGGCTGATGCTGTGAGTGTTGGAGGAGTTGTCTTTATCCCATCGAAGATGCTGGAGTTCCCCAGAGAGGGATGAGGAGATCCCAAAGCTTTCGGGAGCATGTGCTGCCACCCGAGTCCTGCCTGCCTGGTGCTTGTTTCCACAAACAGCCTTCCCTGCCAAGGGCTGGGCCCTGCCTGTTTATCCAAGGAGCAGCCGCACAGGAACTGCTCTGCAGAAGCAAGAGGCAAATTGTTGGCAAGACCCTTCTCCTAAGAGAAAGTGGGTGTTCAAGCCTCGCGGAGGGCCCTGGCACAACCTGGGTGTCGTGAGAGCCTGGCACAGAGAGCTCAGGGATGCTGCTGGCTCCCGGCGCAGCCCTTGGACCCCACTGGAGCTCCTGGGCGGCATTCCCAGCCTGTTGTATCCCTTTCTAGCAGTGTGGGAAGGCTGTTTCTTCTTGCTGTTTCACACCAGCTTGCACCCTGTTCCTACAGTTCCTTTTTAGATACACGTAAAACTTGTTTTCATGTTCTGCATTGCCAGAAATCATGGGGAAGCCCCATACCTATTTTAGATGGTCACTCCCCTAAGCTCTCAGGCTATCAAAGCATTGCTGCGCCTGGATGTTCCCACATCCTAGATGCAGATACCCTGGTTTACCCTTTCTCTGTGATTTTGTAAGTCTTTCAGTTGGCTTTTTCACCTCCCTCCTGCCCATGCCAGCGTGGCTGTGTTGGATTTCTGGGGTCCGTACAGACAGGGCTCACCATTACCCCTGCAGAGACGTGACTCAGCAGTGCCTCACGTCCTGATTCACACCAGCAGAGGAAATCATCATAAAATATATGCTCAGAATGAAAGCTTCAGGTATTTTGTTCAGATTAATCATTCTCTGCTCACTGTGGGTCTGCTGTACCCATCTCTGCATGGGCTACCTCACCTTGGTGCCTTTGGCAGCTCAGGAGGACCACTGAGTCTTCCTGGTGCCGCTGAAGGAAGCTCCAGGTACTTTTGATGGTGTTTTCCAGCACTCAGCACAAAAGGAGTCTTGACTCCTCCTCGATGATGCTCTTTGGGAACACATCTGGAACCAGACCTGTTTCTATACACAACCCAACTTGTTCCTGGTCGTATCAGCCACTGCCTGTTAGCAATGACTTGAGGTGAAAGGAAACCAAAGCACCAGCATTCACTTGGGCAGTGTTTGATTCCCTGCTGTGTACCTAAGCCTGAATCATTGTGCTTCACTTGTGGCTGTTGAACACCAGGGAATGGCCTCGATACTGTCGTAGATCATGTGTAGGGTAGTGTCAGAGCCAAAAGATCTTGATCCTTGCTCAGTTAGTCATGTTCCCACCGCTGTTTCTGCCCACCTGAAATGTCGAGGTACACTTGTTAATAGTAGGTAGGTGTCAAGTTTGTCCATGGAAAGTTGCCATAGCACTGAGGTTATTTCTTTTGGCCTTTGCCTAGAGCTGAAAAGAGGCAAAAAAGCTTTATGACAGACTTCAAAGCAGCCCATGTGCTTGTTGGTACCTATGGGAACAGGAGAAGCTTTCGTGTTTGTCCCCAGCTGAAATCCCATTGGGAGCTGAGTCATGGCATAGCCAAGGGGTACATTCTGGTGTGTAGGCAGGGACATTCCCAACCACGATTTTACTGGCAGTTTTGTCACTCGCAGGAGCAGATCCAGGGCATTTTGGCATAATCTGACCAGGGACAAGATGGAGCATGAAGCAGTTTCTCTGTAGGGTTGGTGTATTGGTGCTGGATATATTTAGCAGTGATTCAAAGAGTGTAGATTAAAAAAGGCAAAGAGAGGAACCTGTTGCATCTTGCCATGGGGAGCTAGAGGCAGTGGGTCTGCCGGGTGCCAACAGGGCACTGAGTCAATGGATCTGCAGAGCTGGTTCCCAAGATTCCCCTTTGCCAGGCTGGAGGAAGGAGCCATGATGCTGCTCAGCTCATCAGAGAGGCCTGTTCTATCTGCAGCACTTTGTTAATGATTCCCAGATGTTTGCAGTCTTCACATAAACATACAATAATGCATCTTGGTGGGTAATCAGGGAATTCATTTCCCTGTAGCTGTATCCTCACTGCTGCCTGTTCCATCGGCTGTAGGTGGAGGTGATGAGCTGGTGTTGGCTTCATGGCACCACAGCACATGAGGATGCAGGGCTACCACTGCGATGCTTAATGAAAACCAGTGCCTGCTCCTGGGCCTCCAGAAAAGCCTAAAGCAGGGAAAGAAACCTGGAGAGAAAGGGGCT
This sequence comes from Agapornis roseicollis, assembly GCA_002631895.1. Lineage (NCBI taxonomy): Eukaryota > Metazoa > Chordata > Aves > Psittaciformes > Psittacidae > Agapornis > Agapornis roseicollis. The sequence goes on along the minus strand of NDXB01004203.1, from coordinate 47,688 downwards.
TGGGACAAGACAAGGGCCTGTAGGGCCAGGCCAAGGGCAATGGCTTGAACCTGCCCCAACAGGGGAGCCTGAGCTGAGCTCTGAGGCAGAAGCTGTTCCCTGGGAGGGTGCTGAGGCGCTGGCCCAGGGTGATGGCCCAGAGAAGCTGTGGCTGCCCCATCGCTGGCAGTGCTCAAGGCCAGGTTGGACACAGGGGCTTGGAGCAAGCTGCTCCAGTGGAAGGGGTCCCTGCCCGTGGGAGCAGGGGTTGGGACTGGATGAGCTTTAGGGTCCCTTCCAACCCAAATCAGTCTGGGATTTAAAGATTGGGTGAGGTGAGGTGAGTTTCTCATTGAAGTGCTGCTCTCTGCCTCAGTCCCAGTGGTCTCAGGGTCCATGATCCTGGTTCTTAGCTCTTTCGGGAGCCATCCCAGCAAGTTCCTTATTCAATGTATGGAGCCCAGATACGGGATCAGTGGCTCGGTGTCACCTGCTCAGCTGTGCCCCTGCAGTGAGCCAGCTCAGCTTCATAAACCCATGGAAAACCTTGCATTGCTTGGCCTGGGGTGAGCGTTGTGTTGGTGAAGGGAGCTGGAGCTGAGCCCTGGAGAAGCTTTACTACACAAGCACCAAGGGAAAGCTCTTGCAGCCAGCTGGAGGAAGTGCAGCCAGGGATTTCTTATAACTCATCTCTCCTTCAGCTGAAGTGAGAATCCCCACACACGTCAACGCTTCCCGACTCCTGTGAAAGCCCCGTGGGCGCTGGAGCCGGATGACATCAGGAGGAGAAGGAATGAATTCACACGGATGGTGACGTTGGTGATCTGCATTCCTGGGGCTTCCGGGTGAGTTGTGCCTTGCAAAAGAGAGCGGAGAGAGGCTGAGCACCTGGAGGGGCTCAGAGTGTGTCTGTCTTGTGATGCGAGTCCGGGTTTAGGACCGAGAGCCTGCTGGTATCCTAAACAAATGTTTCTTGTTAACCCCTTCCGATGAGGAGGAGCAGAAAAGAAGAGGTTGGTTCTGGGTGCTGTCCACATCAGTGGCCGGTGAGTGTGGAGTGGATTGGGTCAATGAATCCATGAGAAGAAGCTGAGTCCTGCCTGGCTGTGAAGAACCACTCTGTGATACGTGCCTATGGACTGCAGAGCATTTGAAAGGAAGCTCACCACTCACAGGCACACACAGACTAGTTTCTCTCTTGCAAGAAAGAAGGCGGAGAGGATGCCCCACAGGTCCAGGGAGCGTTGTGCTTGGCCATCCTGTGTCTCCAAGTCGCTTTTCGCCTCTCATAGGGCAACCTGGCTCCAGAGGTCTGATGTCCAGCCATGAGAAGAAAGGCAGGGTTAGGAGCTTCTTCATGGCACATTGTCTGCTCCTGAAGTTACAGATCTCTTGAGATCAGCGTGCTTCTTGGTGCCTCAGTGAGGATACTGACATCTGGTTTGGATCCTGGTGCTGGACTAAGCTGTCAAGTCCATCATTACCACCTTGGTAGGGCCGTCAAACTCCACCTTGTACAACACTAACTCTGGGAGAGTGAGCCTGGCTCCGGTTTGATTTCATCTGTCTGTGGTTAGGGATTTACTGGAGCAAAGTGGCCACAGGGGAGATGCTGTGCCTGGATCGGGCATGTGGAGTGGGGCTTCCCTGAAAATGTAGGGAATAAACACTAGCTGAAGGAAGAGACATCTGTGAGTGAGGTTTTGTAGCGGGTGTAGGTTGCAAGTCCTCATTCACTCAAAGCACAAAAGGCTGCCTATGTTTTTCCCCCCTCTGTGAAGGTAGTCACTGTTTGTGGCCTGGAAGAACAAGCTGACCCCCTTTTGCTTTACTGCAGTGAAATGAAACCGTGTTTGAAGAGCTGTTTTATTACCCTCTCCACTGACTGCAGCTTCCCCAGACCAGTTTTAGCTGGAGCAGAGGAAGCCCAGCTAAGGAGGTCAGCTGCTGACTGATGCAATATTACCTATTTATTTCAGATTAGATGTGTTAGAAGTGGTTTCTGGCAAAAAGAGAAGGAATCCATGTTCAGGAGGAAACACGGATAATTGCCAAAGCTTTAGCAAAAGCATCGCCTTCAATCAGGTCTGACATGTTAGTACAACAGTGTGTGCAAGTACAAATAGGGTGCTGCTGACGTACATCAGCTGCGTTGCTGAGGGCATGGCTGGAGGTGCTGGGGCTGTATACATGTGGACAAGGAGCATTTAGAGGGTAAAGGACGGCCTTCCTGAGTATTGTCCATCCCCCTCACATGATGCTTTGTTTTCCTTGTCAGCACTCCCATAAATAAACTCTGTAGTTATATCCTCTTCAAAAGAGGTGTAATTCTGGGTCTCCGGTGCTGTGGAGCCAAGTCCAAGGAAGCAAGTTCTTGGCATCAGTTAGGATCTTCTGCCCAAACTCTCCCTCTATTTGCTCCTCTAAGTCATGAACTTCCCAGTCAAATGTTTTTATTCAGTTTAATCTTATGTGGCTGCATTCTCTCTTCTGTTATTAAAAAAGGAAAAGGAAAAGCTCTCATGGGCATGAATGAGGGTTTGTGTAATAGGTTGCAATGGCTCCATCAAAGCCATTGTGCTCTGTCTTGTGAATATCTATTTAATCGGCGGTTTTAAAAGACTTTACTTGTGCCAAGTGATTTTTCTTTCTTAGGCAGCAGCAAGGATTTCATACTCCCATGAAGACAGAGTGTAGCCAGTCTGGCTGTTCCAGGCTTGAGTGATGCTTTGGAGCTGGCTTTGTGCTGGAAAGAGGTTCAAGTACTAAAGATGCTATTCAGGTGATTATGGAGCTGCTGCCAGAGTTAAAGCAGGAGCATTGCTCAGAAGTACTCTGCTCTTGTGAGACCCCACTTGCAGCACTGTGTGCAGTTCTGGTGTTCCCAGTACAGGAAGAGCATGGAGCTGCTGGAGCAACTCCAGAGGAGGCCACGAGGATGAGCAGGGACTGGAGCAGCTCCTGTATGGAGCCAGGCTGAGAAAGTTGGGGCTGTTCAGGCTGGGGAAGAGAAGGCTGCGTGGAGACCTCAGAGCAGCTTCCAGTATCTGAAGGGGGCCTGTAGGGATGCTGGGGAGGGACTCTTCATTAGGGAGTGCAGTGACAGGACAAGGGGGAACGGGTTCAAACTGATTCAGGTGAGGTTTAGACTGGATCTAAGGAAGAAATTCTTTGCTGTGAGGGTGCTGAGGCACTGGAATGGGTTGGNACAGGGGAGGTTTAGACTGGATCTAAGGAAGAAATTCTTTGCTGTGAGGGTGGTGAGGCACTGGAATGGGTTGGCCAGGGAGGTTGTGAGTGCTCCATCCCTGGCAGTGCTCAAGGCCAGGTTGGACACAGGGGCTTGGAGCAAGCTGCTCCAGTGGAAGGGGTCCCTGCTGTGGCAGGGGTTGGAGCTGGGTGAGCTTTAAGGTCCCTTCCAACCCAAACCAGGCTGGGATTCTGTGCTTCTATGTTACTTTTGTGAGGAATCCCTGGGTTTTATTAACTAGTCTCTTCAATTCAAGTCGATAAGCAGCTCAGTTATTCTTGCTCACATTTTCTACATCTCTAATTTGCTTGAGCAGCCATACAGGTCATCACTGTAACTTAGGGTTTAGGCCAACTTTTGATGTCTTGAAGACACCCGGGATGTTTCAGCCTCTGCTCCCAAGGAGAACTTTGCCCCCCTCAGCCCTTGCCGGAGTTGCAGGTACAAGCAGTGAGGAAGTGGAACAGCTGGGTCCTTGCTGCTTCTTGTCCAGTGTAGGAGGAGTCACAGAAGGGATGAGGTCCACCAGCATGTTCATGGTTATGTTCTCAGGCTGTCTCAGGCGTTAGTGGAGTTTTGCTTCCACCTCACCCAAGGCAGTGAAAAGGATGGGAGTTAATTCTGGCTTTGCTTACTGGGACAAGTGGAACCCGGGAGTATGAATTCAGGCAGCATTTGGTTTCTGTGTGTGGCGGGTGAGCAGTGCACGAAAGGTTGTGTTGTTAGAATACATCATTGCTTACAACAGTAAAAAGCCCTAATGAATAAGATGGTTTTCTACTGCTAATAAATCATTGCACTTCGTCAGGGTGACTTCTCAATGTCTTCTCAGCCTGGCGCATGCCACTTTCCTCTCTGCCCTCTGTTACTCAATATGCTGCCCACTCTCCCTTGCCCAATTAAAGCAGTGCCTTGGCAGAAAGCAGAAATCACAAACCATTCAGGGCTGATTGCTGAGCACAAAAGGGCTTGACACGAGGGTTTTGTTCCCAGCTGCATCTCATGTCACCCAGCTATCTTGTTTGCTCTTCACATGACTTGCCATCAGCCCCTCGGTATCTGTGTGGCATTTTCTGTCCTCTTGGTCAGATGTTTTGCTGGGTGACGCTGGGTTATTAATATAGTGTCACATTCTATCCTGCCTGAGTGGGATAAAGAGAATTCCCTGTTGTTTGTCTCCCACCCTGAGCCTGTATCTTGATCTTTTCCAGACGCTCCTGGCAGACAGATAGCACGTGGTCCTGCTCAATAGAGGACTGATGCATTTCTTGGCCATCATCCAGTTCCAAGCACATCAACACATTTGCAGTAAGGTTTCCTAACCTGAAAACTCAGAACTGGCTCTATCTCTTATATAAAGAAAGGAAGGAGCTGGATTTCTGCTGGAGTTCAGCAAAAGCACAGAGAGCAAAGGGAAGGGTTTCTGAAACTCCATCCCTGGCAGTGTTCAAGGCCAGGTTGGTCCCATGGGTTTGGAGCAAGCTGCTCCAGTGGAAGGTGTCTGTGCCCGTGGCAGGGTTTGGAGCTGGATGAGCTTCAGGTCCCTTCAATGCAAACCATTCCAGAGTTCTGTGATTCAATGATAAAGGTTTGTACTGAGCTAACAAAGAATGAGCAGGCAGAGGTAATCAACATCCAAAATGGTTCCAGTAAAAGAAACCATTGACGGAGTGTGTGACAACATTCAGTGCTCCAAAACCCAAAGACAGTGTGCACAGATGGGGGGAAAGGATGCCCCAGGTGGAGGAGGGAAGAAATGTTTGACTTCCCCAATGAAACACATGAAAGAGAACTACCAAAGAGCTGCTGAAAGCCAGGACCAGCGCACTCATGCACCCTGACACCTCCAGCAGGAAATGCTGCATTTGCTAGATCACTGCTGGCCATATACTTTCAGTTGGAGAGATGGAACAAAGTCAGCCTGTTCAAGCTCAAATTAAAATCCAGCAGGGGATGGGAAGGAGCCAGCCCCCAGCCTCCCACCCCTGCTCAGGCATCTGCTTCTCCAGCCCAAGCCAAGATAGAATCCCAGCCTGGTTTGTGTGGGAAGGGACCTTAAAGCTCCTCCAGCTCCAACCCCTGCTCCCACGGGCAGGGACCTCTTCCACTGGAGCAGCTTGCTCCAAGCCCTNGAAAAAAAATGCAGAGAGTAAGTGCAGACAAAACTAGAACAAAGCCGCATTCAATTTATGGAGCTGAATTCATATGAAACACACTTGGAATAGTTTAGAAAGTTTTAGAACTGTTGATGTGAAAGCAGAAGTTATTCTAATTTTTCTAACTTTAGAGGGCCGTCAACTTTGTATAAATCACACCATAGCTGAAAGTGCTGGTTTTACTGCTGTGACAAGCAGCATTAACACTGCTGCCACTGAAGAATATTTTTGTGAAAATGCTCCAGTTTTCCTTTTCATAGATTCATGGAACGGTTTGGGTTGGAAGGGACCTTAAATATCATCCAGTTCCAACCCCCTGCTGTGGGCAGGGACACCTCCCACTAGACCAGATTGCTTTTGACAGGATATTTTGTGGATTTGATTTCATTGTTTCCAACTCCAGTCAGTATGTTTATGTGCATCTTCCCAACACCACCAAGGGCAGGAGACACATCCAGAGCAGCACCTCTGCTGAAGTGTGGCTTCTCTTGCTGGAGTCTAGAAGCTGCATTGGCTGGTGTCTGATGAGAAGGATTCATATTTAAGCACATTGATGTGGAGACATAAACCTTCTCTCCCAGTCTGGCTGCTTGTCTTCACAGGGCTTGTGGGACCTTCTTCTCTGATACTTCCTTTGCTCCATCAAGCAGAGCTGAAAGTTCAAATGATTTCAAAAGAAATGGTGAGGGAGCCAAATGGACACACAGACAGTCAAGTGTGTGCTGTTACACAAGACTTCTTTCCCTAGACTAAAACACAGGAAAACTTGACCATAGCATTCCCTGAACCTGATTAAGGGAATTAACTCTGACTGTGAGGCTATGACAAGAAGCCATCATATTCTCAGGATGTCAGCTGGCATTAGCGTTAGCTACTGAAGCGTATTTCCTTTCCTCTCCTTTCCAGGTGGGCCTGCAGCTGAGAGTTCTGCTCCCTACTGAAGCAGTGCCTATGCCAGCATCGCCAGCTCTTCTCTGTCTGTGCCTCTCAAACTGTGACCAAGGGACTGCTGCTACCAGCCTTCTGCTATAGGCTTCCATGCATCCAGGTCAAAGTTTTACTTGAAAACACTGTAAAGATTATACACAGGGATGGTGTAATTTTGGCTGCCAGGCTGCAGTTTGATGAAATCAGAGGTTTATGTGCACTCCACTTTTTACCAAAACAATAGCCGGGGAGTAGCTTGATGATTGGATTTTGATTTTCATAGAATCATGCCCCATCCCTGGCAGTGTTCAAGGCCAGGCTGGATGGGGCTTTGAACAACCTGGTCTAGTGGAAGGCGTCACTGCCCATGGCAAGGGTCTGGAACTAGATAAGCTTTAAGATCTCTTCCAACCCAAACCATTCCCTGATTCTGTGATTTTATATTCTGCCTTTGATCTCTTTACTTTAATAAACATTTTCTGTTCATATTAATCATTTGAACAAATTGCTCAAGCATACAAAAAGAAATTCAGTCATTCCTCAATGAACTCTGAAGTCCCATCACTATTTAAATGATATTGTACTGTAGAGCTTAATGCATGAGACTATACTTTACCATGATGCCTTTATTTGGACTAGTTGATAAGCTTTTATAAGAAAGTATAATCAGGAATTTTCCCAATAACACTATAGTCAGAAATTATCACAAACAGCTGCCACCTTCTGATAAAGAATGTTAATGGATACAGATACAAAGGTAGTTTTTCAGTGTAGAAACTTGCATTTCCTTGTGCATTTCTGAAAAACAAAGCAAAATAAAACCAAAACACCCCAAAAAAACAAAACCTAAATAAAACCCCAACAAACAGCAATCTCAGCAGTGTAAAATCTTTGACTTTAGATTCGATTGGTATTTTTAGAATACAGCTGTGTAAATCTCAAGTGAATATGCAGTGGGGATATATCCTGAGTCACAAGAAAAACTAAGATCAAAGAGGTACATTTAGCTTCAGCTTTCATTTGACTTGGCTTTTGCTGTGACTGAAAGTAGGAAATGCCTTTGTACCTCAGTTTGCAAGCGTATGATCAATTCAGTTGCTTTATGAATATAATACAGGTAAATTGGTAGAAAAACTTGCAATATAAAAAGGAAGTATAAATTTAAGTGGTCCAGCTCCTTGGATAGTTAGAAGTACCACTAAACCTCTTGCAATTTTGGATACAATCAGAAGAAAAGATGCAAAGTTGTATACCTCATTTACTGGCTCCTACATAGTTCTGGTGAAGGCATGTGAGTCTGAGAGATCAGTTTCTTTAGTATGATGATAGCTGGTTTATAAGCAGGCAGAGCAAGACTAGTAATTGCCCTGGCTGAGTTTGCCATTAAGCAAATACAGGAAATACAAATATTCCTGCACTACCAGATGGTCTTGCAGGTTGACTCTACCAGAGGAGAGAAAACTTCTCCAAACCCCTTTGCTAGAGCAGAAGGCAGGTCATCTCTTCAGCTCCCATCCTAGCTGCAAGGACAACAGGTCAACCCAGTGATCCAGGGCAGGGGAGAAGGCACACAGCTGCTCCATGGCACTGGAAGGGACCTGCTTGGGTCATGGGGCTCTCCCTGTGCCACCACGTCCAGGCTGGGACATTGCTGGAGAACTGTAGCCACCAGGAGAGGGAAGTTGCCAGGAGAGTTTTGAGCACAGGGAGTTGCTCTGAGTGTTTTCTTCTGCCTATGCCTGTATGTGCTCTCATGTCTGCACTGCTGGAGCTCTGTACTGTATGTTAGTTTGGAGCAAACACATTGACTGAGCACTACCTTAGAGCACCTGCTACTTGGGTACTACTGCTACCAGTGTAAGCAGAGCAGCACAGGACTGACAAAGACTGTACAAGTTGCCTGAAGTGTTGAGCAAGTTTTCCAGAAGTGAGGTATACTGGTCCATGGAGACAGAGCTGTAACAGATTCGCTGTAGGGAAGCCTTATTCCCTGTAGGCACAAGAAGTTTGGTACTGGAGAGCTTTATTTTTCCCCACAACGCTGCTTTGAACAAAGGCAGGAATCCTGCACTTGTGGTCTGAAATAATGAAAACAATTGATGTAGTCTGACCGATTAACAAAACTCCTATTACCTAAAAAGAAAAAAAGAAAAAGAAGGTGAATCATTATATACTGCATTCCTTATAAAAGCAAAGATCACATTCAAGCCTTCAGGGTCCCCAGTATTTAGCTTTCAAACTGAAGAATTTGAAGTCTCTTTATTACTTAAACCTGGTCAAAGTCACATTTACCTGTTCTGTGACTCTTGTTCATAAACGCTGATTAGCTTTTCAGTTCAAATAGAATTGTTTAGAAGTCAGGTTTTGTGAACTTCTAAAATAACTTTTCAAACTGACTATGCAAATGAACAATCCTTTAACCTGGATTATAAGCTATTTCTGGAGAGACACCAAGGATGGCTGCAAACACGAGTGGGAAAATGCAGCCTTCTCTTCAGGTAAATACTACCAGGCAACGATACTGAGACACTTGCTTGCACTGCACCGATAGTTGTATGTGTGCGTTTGAACAGTTTTGCTATCCTCATTCCCAGGCATCAGGAACTGGCTGGTGGGTCCAGACTGGTTTGCCCCTTGCAGCTGTTGGACAAACTGTGAAAAGCCGTAATGATGGAAAAAAAACAGGCCATGATAATGTAGACTAAGACTTATGGAAAGATGATGGCTATAGTGAAAGCCCATGTTGCTCAGAGACCAGGATATGCTGTCTTTGATGGAAATCTTTGCTGTGGGAATTTGTTATCCCTCTCTCCAGAGGCACATCCTATCAGACACAATTAACAGATGAAAAATCAGTGGATTTTAAAATACAGAACCTTTATTATTTTGTTGGCTAATTAGAAACATGCAACAGATACAGAACCAGAGCCATATGTAAAACTGTGAGTCAGATAGAAAAGATTATCTGAAGGAGAAAAAGCCTGCCTTTTCCGTTCAACAACACAGGGCTTGTGCAAGTTCCTAGTTATTCATTCAGGAAGAATCAAAGTTTCCTTTCAGACACAGAAAAACATTGAGCTCTGACCCTTTGTGTGGCCAAACGCAGTGCTAGCAGCAAACAGCAATGCTAAATCAACCAACTTCCAATATTTCAAGAACATTTAAATAACGAAAGTCATTTAGAAGACAAAAAATTCCTCCAGTCCAAAGGACTGCTCCAAGGTGGCTTCTTTAGGGCATCAGTACAGGTTTGTCTGTGAAACTGAGTAATGTGAGGAACCACTGAAAATGTCTGCAGTCTACTTTTGGAGTCAATGATTATTCTTACAAGGACAAAAAACTGCTTTCACATGGGGGTGGCTGTTTCCCAAAATTTATATGGCTACTTGTTTTGCAAAGGTCACATACAATTCTCAGAAATGTTATACTCTTGAAATGTTAATCTAGGCAACCAAAGAAAAAAAGAAGCATTCTGGAAGTCTTTAAGATAGGTTTTACTCTTCCTTTTTTACATACAGCTTGCTAAGGCACAGAACTCAAAATCATTTCCAGCAGGATCTGCCATGATGATAGAATCATAGAATCAACAAGGTTGGAAAAAACCTTTAAGAACTTCAAGTCCAACCTGTACCCCAGAACTGGCAAGTCCACCATTAAACCATGTCAGTAAGGGCCTCCCTCATCTACACAGGTTTTGAACACTTCCAGGGATGGTGATTCCCCCACTTCCCTGGGCAGCCTGGTCCAACACCTGTTCTATCACCCTTTTTTGTGAAGAAATTTTTCCAAATATCCAGTTTAAACCTCCCCTGGCACAGCTTGAGGCCATTTCCTCTTGTCCTTGTTACTTGGAAGAAGAGACCAGCCACCTCCTGATGATGAAACAGGTGTCAGTGTCATTGTAAGATGTTACACCTGGTCAGCAGAAAATTCTGCAGCTCAGAGAATATCCCATTTTGCTTGGTTTTGGATTCCTTAAGACTGGATGAGAAGGAGAATCCAAACACCAAGGTCAGCCATAATTTTATTAAGGAAAACAAAAGGAGCATATTCTGAACTTTGATTGCTGTCTGCCATCTCACAGTTTGCTCAGAGCAGCTGCAATACACAGCTCCCAGGAGACCAGATGCAAAACCTTCATGACTTGAACAAGCTTTCAAGCTCCCTTAACTTCATCTTTTGAAGCGTAAATTAGAAACACTGAAAAAAAAAAGGCCAAATGTGATGATTAGGTCAATAAACTGTTCATTTCGACGTTTAAGCCTTCCAGACTTAGAGAAGAGTGAATAGAGAGCCAGAATTCAGGGAATTCCCACAGGAATAAATGCGTCTGGTCACTAGGTGTCAGCCTTGCCTGTACCACAAGCACACCGGACCTTCTCCCAATCCCGGTGAGCAGATGCAACAGCTCTCAGCACCACAGATGATCATAGCAGTCCTGGTATTCGGGGAAAGAAGCAGAGGAGGATATTGTCTGTGTGGGATGTTTATTTATGTGCCTGGTACTATAATATTTGTTACCGTCAGGTTTGGAGGCTGGAAACAACAGCATGTTTCTTGTTTCTTTCATGCCGGGGAGAGGTGACTGGAGGTAAACTGCAGAGACAGCAGAGGCGTTATGCTCTCAAACAATGAATAAATCAGCAGGGTATAAGCGATGAATCAGTAACTGCTTTGCAAGCCTCACAATATTTACTGTTTATCCTAAAGCACCAGCCCCTGGAATAATGCCATCACATGAAAATGCTGGCTCCCACTTCCTAAATTTGCTTGTTGCCTTGCTGGATACAGGAATAATGCTTGGAAACAAGATCCCTGCAGGGCTGAAAACTCTAAGGACAACAAAGAAAACCTAAACTGTATTCTTTAAATCATTTCTCAAATACTTATAGTTTATAACAGTACAGTCAGCAAAAAAACAATGAGCAATTAAACATGCAGTGGAGCTTCAGTGGTGTTTGCAGAACACTTACATGTTTCTGATTCGGGAATCTTTTCAGATGGAGACTTTCATACCACTATTCTCATTTTCCCAAGTCTGCATCTTTTCCTTATCTAGGGCCAACTATAGTACTATGGCTGCATGGCAGTGTCTGTAGGGGTCTGCTGTCACTGCAGTTTCCTAATATGCTGCAAGTAAAGCCATCCAGCTCATCTGAGAGAAACAGTTCGAGTTGGGAAAACATGCACTTTACACAGGATGCAGGAAAAATTACTTGCCAGGTTTTTACCCTCCATTTTCTTCTTAGGTTCTCATAATAGATAAGCTTTTCCACAATAAATAAAGACAAAATCACAGCATTCTAGTTCATTGATTCCCTCAGATACCTAAAAATGAGGCAGAAGAACTCACCCAGGTAGAATTTTGCAACGTGTTAATGTCCTCACTAATTCATTTCATGATCATTGCACAATGAGCACCTGTCTTTGTTGATGAACTTGGAAGGGCTGGAGCCTTCCAACACCAACAATAACAACAAACCCCAACAACAAAGTCACAATTAGCCCAGACATTTCACAAGTCCTAGAAGTCAGGGAGGCAGCAGTGTCCCACCAGCCAAGTCCAACATAAACCCAGTAGAATAATATTTAGACTGGAACAGTCTCAAGCCTAACACAGGGCCCATACCCAGCTTGCTTTCTGTGGAGATTAGTGCCTTGCCAAAAACAAAGAAAGAAAAAAAAAGAAGGAATAAATGATTGCTTGTGCACTAAAAACCAAATACGTCGATGAGGTTTCAGGGAACCAGGAATCACAGAAAACAGAAAAACGGTGAGTCCAAACCTCTTTCATGCAAACACTATTCACCACAGTAGATGAAGGAAAGGCCCTAAGAGACACACTGGACTGCAGGTTCTCAGAGAGCAGTGAGAAAACATATGTTCAAGTATACCTTCTCCAACCACTACCTTCCTCTCTTGTTTTTTTTCTTTTGCAAATCCAGGTGACTTTAATTTCCATGCTTTGCTTACAGAAGAAACACATCACTTAGCACAAATATCAGTAACATGAAGACTAAAGAAGTTAGGGGGGCAGATTTTGAATGGCAATACCAATGCAGGGCTGGGAACTGAGAGTCATCCATCTTGAAAGTCAGCGGCTTCCAGGTGGGGATGCCAGCAATTTCTGTGTCCTGGGAAAGCTGCTGTCTCCAATGGTTATAAAATAACACTGAGTATCCGACTGCCAGCATTTCACCTCTTGTGGCACCAAAGGTGTTCTCTGACCTTTTTTTCATTAAATCAGCATGCTTCCCTTCAAAGACAAACACAACCTAAAAGACATAAAACTTCAGAAGTGTTTGCAGACATAAGACATTAAGCTTCAGAAGCTTCCAATGGCAAGCTGGGCAATTCACACTGGCAATATGTGGATCCCTAAGGAGAATGTCCAACTATTAACTTCAAGCATCTTAGGTCATTGAAAACACAGAGAGATTCAGCTGCAGATACATCAGTTTTGGATATATATACAAGTGTGCTATATATTAAAACTACTGTCATAGTCAGTGGAGCTTCGAGTGCAATTTAGTTGCTCAGATGTCCACTTCAGGCTAAACACAGCAATTCTCCAGACTTCACTCACTGTATCAGTCAGATTACTACTGACTATGAAATGAGCTTAAGCAATTGTCTACATGTGAACAATGTAAATTTAGCCTTGCATTAATTCTGAAATTAAGTCAATACCTCACTATCCTAAATTTATAGGGAACTTGGATTCCAACTTTTGAAGCTCTGAACCACAGCCACATTCAATGAAGTAAAAAAAAAAACACAACACATCTCCCTTGTCAGATAGTAAAAGCGAATTGATGTTAAAATATTAACATCAAGAAATGTCAGACTTTCAAGTTAACCTGCCCATATTTAGAAAGCAGAGCCCAGACAGGACAATCCCATCAGGAGACAGAGTGAATCTTACAGAGGCTGGGTTTGCAAAATTCAAGGAGAGACTGAGTTGGGCATTGATACATTGAACATAAAATTGCTTATCCATTCAAACTTGAATCTAGAGTGTGCAATTCTGAGCTCAGTCTACAGACATCCTTCAGTGGGTGCTCCTTGACTCCGGGTAAGATCTGAATCCATTACTCAACGGCCCTTCCAGCCCCGGTCACCATATGTCTTGGAAGCTACAAGGTTAACTAGTAAACAACACTGCTATTGACATTTTTAACAACAAAAGCAACACCAGTCCAGGAAACTCAAGCCATGAAAAACCCCCTCGTATAAACAGATGCAGGAATGATCAACACTTTTCCTGCTCGAGAGGCACATAAAACAACCAGATTTTCAAACCCAGAGTGGGCCAGACAGGATGACACTGTGAGAATGATTGAGCCCTGTAGTTCCCACCACTACAGCGGGAGAAATGAGAAGAGACCTTGGGAAGATGCAGATGCAACAGAGGGAATATTAGCTAAAGGACACAGAATAGATCTGAGGATAGCTTGCTTCCATTGAGAAACCAATGTTTACTTTGGACAATGCCATGTATTTCTCCTACAAAAGACCAAGAGGGGACACCTGGGCTAGGAGATGGAGCTTAAAAGGTTCATGATTTTCCTCTAATGGGTAAGAATTCTGTCACGCCTGGACTTGTAACTACACCTTTTCATAGACTGAACCATAACAATGAAGTACAGACTGTGGGTTCTGTCCTATTCCCACCTGATCACAAAATTTTAAGAAATAAATCTGTGTATGAAATATAAACCTGACCATTTTGGACAGACACAGCATCTTTCTGATTTTAGATATGTGTGACTATAACACTTAAATATTTAAAATGCACAACTTGTGCAACAATTTCAAATTAGACAGATTTTTACAGAACCTGAGTGTTCAACAGTACAAAATTAGCTTTGCATCAGCATTTTCAATTTTAGCAATAAAATGCAAAATAATAAAATAGCAATGGGAAGCTATCTTCATAATTGATCACTTTTATATGACTTCCTGAGCACTACCATCAATTATGCTTCTATGTCAAAACAATGCTGGCATGCTGCCAGTGAAGATCCAGATCAAGGCCACAGATTTGCTCCTTCAGGGACATCAAGGAATGGCACTGTCAACTCTAGTTGTTAAACACAAATGCTATAATATGAAGTATAACAAATTAAAAGGCGACATGGCTTTGTTATACATATAAGTAAAACGGAAAATGTACCTTTTTAACTTGCTTCATTTTGAGACAGCAGTCAGATAACTGAAAGTATCGTCTTGATCAGCTGCTGTTAGTAGTCTCTCTCATAGGAAATCTGTGATTTCTAATTATCACAGTGTGATGTAACAAGGCACATAGTCATTCAGAGGCCTTTATTTTGATATCAGTCTCACACATGTAATCAGTCTTATCATGGAACCATTCAAAAGTATGATGTTGTCAATAAAAACTGACATGGCTTTCAGCATGTTATGGCACAAGTATCATTTATTCTCCAAAGCTACCTGATAATGCTTTTCTCGTTACAGCAATTGGGTGCTTCTCGCTGTGCAATACATTATTGCATAAGAAAACCCCCCTATCAAAACAGGATATCCAAAGCAATCATTTATCTGACGAACATGAAAACGTGGTACATACTCCTAAGTAAAGAGAATGGCCTTAGATGCCAGTGCTGCCTTAGTCTTGCATCAGTGAGCCTGATCTTCACATAAACAACACTCCATTGGGAGACTGTTTATTACAGATTTATTAGAAACCTTGTCAATAACTTATTCGTACTTTTGATAATTCTGTGTTCGGTTGCCAGGAGCCTTGTGTTCCTGACGAGATAAAGTGAACAGGAAATCCTCTATAGCCTTGTCATTTTTTCACTAGTAAATAAAAATCAGAGCAACCATCATAAAACACTAGCTAGTGTAAACAGAAGAGGTTACAAGAAAAAAAGACAGTGTTGCGTATTTTAAATAAAGCAGCATACAGCCCTTTCTGCCCTCTCCAATTATAAGATGATAAAAGATCACCTTTATAAAGCAGAATGACCGGATTTTGTGGAACGTGGCTGTTTTGGCTCCAAGGTATTTGTAGCGTTGTAGTATCAGAGCCAGGATACAGCTGCCTTGTGACTAAGATGTCGTTCACTGAATAAGTGCTATCCAATCCTTCAACGTCACCAGACATCTGTTTCCTGTTTTCATTCTTTCTTTCGCTGTTATCATTTTATCCAAGTTACCCTTTCACCTCAAAACCATTTAGAAACACACAGAAACCAGTGCATGCATGCGTGTATCAAAGAAGTTGATTTAGAAAACAAAAAAATTGCAAAAGCAATTTGTTCATTTTAATACAAAGAGCAGGAGTGGAAACAAAGTTGCCTTCCCCCCCCCTCTCCTCCCCAAAATACACAATGATACATAAACACTTTTGTCTTCTGGTCTTCACTAATATGACTAACTTCCTTCTTCGCTTCCAGTTAAGTAGCTTTCCTGTTGAGTACCACCACCTCCACAAAATACAATTGTGAATTGATTCATAAAAACAGAAACATTATGGCACAAATAAGGGAAGGCAATAAATACTCTTCCCCCCCTCCTTCCCAAATGGAAGCAGTGTAGTATTGTAATAACAGAGAAAAAAAAAGTATTGCTTGTCATTTAAGGTTCCAAACCAACAATCATCAGGATGCAGAACAGGATACATCTAAAGTGAGAAAGTTATTTACTTCACATTCAAGTTAACACTAGCTATACTTTTTTTGGCACATGGTATTATTATTAAGGTGCCAAACAAGTGTTGTGCACCTTATAAAACATGAATGTCAACGCTATTAAGACCAAATTCCTGCTATTCACAGTCCAATTTTATATTGGTGTTCTCTTGCTGTTTCACCTATACCTAAACCACAAGTCAGGATAACTACCATTACTGACAGTATCTAAACACACATTAACAACAAACAATAGAACCTGAAGAGTAACTTGTCAAAAGTTAGGGACTTTCCATTGTTAAGCTCTGAATTTCAGATTAGTTAATGAGAATGGAAGAATTAATTTGTGTTTACAGATGCTGGTATTGACAATGCAGTTTGTTGAAGTGAAGCAAAAGTCTGGGCTGGCTGACAAACACCAACTAAAAAATCCCTCCTCCTCTTGTTATTCTCTGAAAGAAAAAGATTTTTAAATTTGAGGCACATCAGCAAAACAGCAGTGTCATACAGAACGAGGAGAAACAGGAGATTCAGGCACTCAAAGGGCTTTCCCTAGGAGACGGACTGGTTTGGCACCTACAGGAAACTACACAGCATTTCCAAAGGCACATCAAAATTGGGAAGCAAAACGACTTCTTGTGTTCTGGTCTTCCGGGTTGTTTCCTGCACCCTAATAAACAAATTATCCCTGCTTATTATCCCTATTTTAAAGCCAAATTCAGCTTCTATTAAAGTTCATGTAACCATGAGGGATCTCATTAACTTCTGAGGAGTCAGAGCAAGTTCTGATAACTTAGTTTCCTCTCTCACCTTTCAGTTTATTCGTTTCACCACCCCCAAATGCCCAAAACTAACCTTTTGAGTGAAACCTAGAATACTCTCACATAGCAATAATACAGCACTCTGCAGAGATTGACAATACATATATTTGTTGGAAAATGTTTTTCAAGATTTTAATGACACCAACCTGATACATGAATAAAAACCAATTTGCTCATAACTTCATCTTAATCACATCATCTTAATTCATTTGCACACTGTCACATATGCAACCTGTGATCAAGCTGAAAACTGATCCTAATCGTGTACTTTGTTCATCACATCGTCATCCTTCCCAATCTACGGCCACTTTCTAGTATTCATTGACTCCAGATTCTGCTATGCATTTCCATTAATGACATTACATCATGTCTGGACAAGTTTTAAATTCTGATTGAACAAAAAAACCTCACTGATTTAAGACAGATATCTTTTTTTTCCCCCTCTAAATTTAGACATAAAGTTATTTTAAAATGCATACCCTATCCTTCTCAATTCCACCTGAAGGAATAAGACAAAAAATCAAAGACACTCTTAAGCTCTACTGCTATCGATGGCAATGGCAAAATGCAAACCATTACTATGGTATTGAAGAGGTTAATGAATTCTTCTGTACATTGTTACTTCTAGTTGGTTCTAATTTTCCCCATCTGAAAAAAGGTGAATACCTCAAGAGGTATTCAAGATAACATTATAAATTATGTCTTAGAAAACTGTATGTAATATGATTGTAAAACAGAAGTTCTGTACAGCCATGTTTCCGATTTTAAATCGCAGTGGGGGATATAAACTAATTATTATGTCATGTTACTCTTTGGAATCATCCTCTGAAATAAATGCAACATCAAAACATTCCATCCAATAAAGTAACTAGCAAATCACTGCAAGAAAAAGTGCTCCAACATGCACTTTATATCAGACTCTATGCTGTCTCCAAATGTTAAAACTTTTCATACAATGTATTATGACAATAATAAAGTTGAGAGCTACCCCAGAAGAGCAAAAATTTATGTTTTGTCTAGTATAGCAGGAGTCTTAAGAAAAACAAACATCACTTGGTATCCATTATTTCACACCCAGATGTTTCCTGTACACCTGCAGTTGTCTCCAGTCCTGAAATCATGAGCTATAGTATTTTAACAGCCTCTCATCAGTTGGTTTTAGGACTTTCTTGTCTGTCATGTTCACTATCCACCCTGGAGCAAGACCGAAAAATATCTGCCTAGGATCCTTGCGCATGCTTAACATTTTGAAGAGTTCATCCTTAGTTATGTCTGGTAAGATGTAGCCATATTTCTTGGCAAGTTCAAGCCTGGCTTCTGCAACCTTAGATGGATCTGCCAGGTACCCACGATTCCTGGCATCTGTGTAGTAACGGACGAGATCTTCAGGTGGAAGCATTCGCTTTGGAATAGGCTGGCCACGCAGGAAGAATACTATTGGTTTACATAAAATTTCTGTGGGCAGACATGAGAGAACATTAGATGCTATGCTTTACAAGACATATTTAGAGACATTAGTTATACCTTCTTAATTTGATATTTTGTGCTGAATAGATTTTTCAACTCCTACTACAAATATCAAGCAAAACCCCCAAATCTTTAGAATACTCTTGTTCAGAATGAGACAGTGGTATAACAGTTTCACTTAATCAAACACCTCTGAACTGGTATTTACAGTGACAGTCTGGATGAACTACTACTTCTAATACATTTAGAATGTCTACTTTGGAAAGATTCTAAGCTGGATGCCACCATTTATTTAAAGGACTGACTTTCGGGTTAGAAGCAATGCATTTGCATGGCTACTTACACAGCATACCAACAAATGTCAAGTTTGGTGTTTCTGTTAAGTACTTTTAAATCAAGAATGAATGGCACATGCACCTATTTAATCATTTGTGAGACTATCCTCTTCTCCTCAAGTTTTACTGGATTTGACAAATTACATTCCAGATCCTTTTAATCTCAGTATTTTGATTATTTTCCCAATTGGAAAAAAAAAAAAAAAAAAAAAAAA